>JAVQJL010082587.1:0-21647 GCA_036024295.1 Nannoperca obscura | reverse complement strand
AGTTGTCATGGCTTTGGGCCACTAATAAACTCTGCCAGATTTTTAGATATGAGAGCGAACCCATCCAAAGTGGGATGAATGCCATCTCTCCTAATCAGACCAGGTCTTCTCCAGAAAGTGCTCCAATTATCTACAAAGCCCACATAATTACCTGGACACCACCTTGACAACCAGCGGTTGAATGATGACATGCAGCTATACATCGCGAGTTGGTTCATCAGCAGGCGTGTCGCTGAGTGGAGAGAACCTTTTAGAAACGTGAACAGATCAGTGGTGAACTGTGGGCTTTGGCTTAGGGCTATGCTTCTTTTGGACAGTCACCCGGCCTACCTGACATCCCGGCTGCTCGGGAGTTGCCGGGAGATGGCTAGCAGAAGCTACCTGTGGTCGGCTAGCTACAGCTGACTGACTTTGCATGGTGTGGAGCTGCAATTCTAACTTACTGAGCCTCGCCTTTAACACGGAAAATCAGCTAAAATTGTTACATGTACCATTATCAATAAAGGAGGCAGAGGAATAACTAACATTTGACACACTGAGCAAGAGAGAGTAGGAGAGAGAGGGGGAGAGTGAAGCCAGTTAAACTACAGTAGGAAGCAACTAACTAGCGTGTAAACAACTGTGGGATTAGATTCCGCTAACAGGAGAGAACTAAGAATGCTTAAACAGAACTAGTGTAAGCTAAAATGTATAACGGGTAATTAGACAATTTGATGAGTCATTTGATGGGCTGGTGCAGCAATGACAAATGTCAAATCTTGGGTTTGTCACTCAGTGTAAATAGCCTCAATAAAAAACAGTGACAAGCTGATAAATAATATACAGTTTGATATTCTCAGACAGAATGGAAAATACAGATTTTTCTACCTTTAAGCTACTTAAGGAAAAGACAGTGATAAACTGTTATTGATTAGAAAAACTATAAAGTTAGCCTATTTGGTGTACTACTGCGATCTGAAAAACTTGAATATGAATAAAATATATAAATCAAATGGCATTGATGGGACATGAGGAAACTACAATTTCTATATAATATAGAAATATCTATGTATGTACTGCTCATACTGTGATATTGAAAATAAACCTCTCTTATGATCTTAAAGCTCTTGATATTAACTTGTCCGACTATCCAATATTTTACATGAACTGAGAAAACATTGGACAGAGGAAAACATTCAGGGACTCCATCTGTCCAAATGGGCCTCTTCCTCACCTCCTTTTCTCTATCTTCACTTACTATCCTCGAACAGCAGCAAACATACTAAGTGATCGTGACAGCACTTATGCCTAGTAAAAATATGCTCCCTTGCTCCACTGCTTTTGCTATATTGCAGATGATGAGTTTGAGTCACTTCAGATTTTTAGGAACAAGTCCAGGAGGAGCGGCTGTGCAAAATGATCCCTCTCTGCCCACCGGCAGGAGAAGATTAGTTCCTACCCCCCGCCTGAGCAATGGGCCCAGGTTTAGCTCACTCTGCTATTCTAAATCAATTATGCTACCTGCTAAATCAGGCTCTCACCCAAAAACACACAGGTTTCTTTGTCTCTCCCACAATCTTTCTCACTTTATTCCTCCCCCGTTTACCTTCTCTTGGTGCATTCCATGTGTCAGTCTCTCCATTATTTTGCTTCTCCCCTTTCTCTTCTGTTTCCCCCACTTCAAAATTAAAGGCTAAGGCGTAGAGGTGTGGTGCTAGTGCCATCTTTTGACTGAACAGAGTGTGATAGTGCCAGTGTGAGACAAGAGCTTTCTCCACATCTCCAAAAAGGACATAAGAGGGTCATCATTCAAGATGCTGCCAGCAAATGGCATTTTACCATGTTTTTTTCTTTTGATTGATCTTCAGAGAAACTGTTTGAGGAAACTTTTCCCCCTGTTTTCCTTTTTGTTCTACAGAGAACCAGAATGATTAAATGACTCAAGAGGATGGGTGTCCATCCTTCTCTCCTGTGTATCTCTCTTTCTCTCTCCTTCACTTTTCTCTTCTTCTCTATATCTCTTTTGCTTGTTTGTTTTTCTCATTCCTTCCAGGTTCTTGTTTGCTCTGACGTAAAAATTGTGTTGTCTTTTGTTTTGTTGTGACATTGAATTTCTCCTCAGAAGATTCAGTGGTCTGCTCAGCTGCACATCAAGGGAGACAAGACACATTACAAAACAATTTCCCCTCACAGCAAATCTCATTGTAATTCAACCTTGATGCAAGAAAAGAAGAATTTTCTACAAACTTTCAACCATATGCATCCACACATTAACACATGCACACACATACACACCAACTGTATAAACAGAAGAGCAGCGGTGGTAATAGTAATGGTAATAGTGCATTAAAAATGTTTGCATAAATTCTTCATTCATATTATGCCCAGTAGTGCGGGTAATTGAGATTGTGTTGCGGTGTATGACGTAGAATACAACCACTGTTGTCCCTGTTTAGCTTGGTGATCTATATTCAGAGAAAATGCTGAGATAACACTCATTTGCTTTAACAAATGCATATTAGCATGCTCTTTCTTTCTCTCTTCCTCACACACACACAAACACACCTGAACAACTAATTTGTTTTACTTTGCTTGCAAGGATTTTCTATCCATTTATGATAACTTTCAAACCCCTAAGCTAAAGCTAAACTAACATGTTAAAACTGAACCTGTAATATTTTTAGCGCATAAATCAAGAAAGAGCTCACACGTACAGATCGACAGACATATCACTAGTTAAAATATACTGTAGTTATCATACAAGTTACTCTGTGCAGTGCTTTAAGCTAAATTCTAAATGCTAATCACACTCATGATGACAATGCTAACATATGCGTATGTAGCGTACATATAGCAGATGCATGCAAGCATGTTTACCATGTTCACCAACTTAATTTAGTGCGTTAGCATGCTAACATTTCCTAAGTGGCACGAAACACAAAGTTACGATGAGGCTGATGGGAATGTCATTAGTTTTTGGCATAGTTCTTATACCATCAAATAAATGAAAAACAAACTTAACCGAAAAACGAACACTTGAACAAACATCATCCTGATAAGAACTACCTAAAATGACAGAAACCATCTTTTGGAAAAATGTATTTGACGAGTACTTTCAGTTTGGCCCATGTCCCATTCATTAACATGAAGGAGGCAGGGCTTATGATGTATACTGCAACCAGCCACCAGGGGGTGATCACGATATGTTGGCTTCATGTTTGGGATGCTGTCCCGTCGTCCATCTTTATATAAAGTCTACGGTTTTTGTGGTAGACCTACAGTATTAGATAGATTAATTTTGACCTGATGATGAAAATATGATAGATAAAAAGTCAAAGGATTACCAAATTGATTACAATTAATCCTGTTGTTTGCCAATGTATCTAGTGGATGTTAAAATATTTCTGTGGATAAGTGAAAATATCTTGACCTGCTGGTAGCACTCAATGAAAAATCAGGTGATCACCATAGTCATTAAGTATCATCATCTGGAGACCATGAATGTCTATCCAAATGTGTATGACAATCCATCCAATAGTTGTTGAGATATAATAGTCTGGACCAAAGTGGTAGATTGATCAGTTGACCAACCAGCATTGCCATCCACAGAGCAATTCCACTAGTTGGGTTATAAACGATGGCATTAGTTACTGTTAAGCTCCATCAATTAAAGCAAAACTTAAACTGAGTAGTTTTTAAATGCATTGTACTAAGTCATGCATTTCAAATTAGAAGAAATGCATGGTCACATCAATTGATAATTAATAATGTAATGTATTTAGAATCATGGCAAGAATCAAGAACCTTGAATAAACCTTTTGACCAGACACAAAGCATTTGCTTTAACAAAGTTTCCCAAGCAGCTTGTTGAGGCCTCTCAATGACTTGGTCATATAGTCACCAAACATTGGAGGGAGCAATGGATGTTGTGGTTTCTGCGTGTCTTGTAAGGTGATGCCAACTGATCCCACCAAAAACAGTGAGGCATATTCTCGGCCTGGCCTAAGTGTTTGGCGTAACTGTTAACAGGTAAAGAGGCCAAGTTTAGACAGAATAGTTAGAAAGGTGCTTGAATGCTTCTTTTGCCACCCCTTCACTATAATTCTATCATGTCAAGTGATAGCCAAGTTACTTTGTAGTGGAAAGTTAAATGGTTGTGGTAAACTTAGTTCCTCAGATTTTAGCATCATATTGTTGATTGTTGTTCATGTTTCCAGTCTTTTTGACTCTTGAGCCAGATATATGACTCAAGACACTATCTTGGATAGTGTCCTCCAAGATACAAAAAGGGATTGTTCACGCCAGCCATATATCATATTCACATTCACTGTCCAGTGTGTCCTTGAACACTGTGTGCTTCATGTGGTCATGTGCAGAAGAAACAAATGGGAGAAAACCACATCTCCTTGAGGAAAACCTGATGCCACATCAATCCAACAGTCGCATATGCCATTGCCATCACCCTTTGTCTCCTCATTGTGATAAAGCTAGCTGTGCAGCCAGTCAGTCAACTTGGGGCACAGTTCACTGTCCAGGATATACTGCATTAATTTATCATGATCATTTGAAAGCCTTGGACATTCTAGCAAAAAAAAAAAAGACACAAGATGTGTTGGCTTTTATTCAGTTTTGCAATGCTGGGTATGGATTGCCCTGACCAGTGCTGCTCTGAGGTAAATAGGCATACAGATTTTTGTGAGTGAGGACACTGAGCATGAGCCTTGTCAGTAGAAATCTCTCCTGCAATTTTTGCAAAACAAAAAGTTAGAGAGATGGATCACCGTTCACTAACTTAACCAGAGTTTAAAACTTTTGGTATGTGAAACAAATCTTAGGACTAATACGTGCCTGGTTCACTTAACCTAATACAATCCGATCATTCATTGGGTTTCTTTTTGGTAATACTATTACTTTGTTTCCAGAATAAGTCTTTGTACAAAATACATTTTTTGTTCAGTTTTTGTTGTTTATAATGGCAAAAATGTCCTCGTCAGTAAAGTATACATTTAAACCAGTCCAAATACAGATATAAAATAATGCAACCCTGAAATGTATGTGTACATAAAGAGCAGAGTTGTGAGAAATGGCCAAGCATGCTTCAATGGCGCCTTCTTGGTTTCTAAATGGATTATTGCTGTTTTTCACGTTTTTACTGTCAGACTCAAAACATACTATTTGGATTTAAAAATAGGCATGTAGACACTGTAACCATGAGGGGCTGCTTGGTTGGACTGCATAGACCTATCCACCAGTCTTAGAGTATTTCTCAAATGTCAGGGTGTCCATGGTAGATGATTAAGAGCACCTGCTATCAGTGTTAAGGGAATACATGGGGTCATGCAAGGGTGTATCTGTAGCCACACACACTCAATATCTTCATTATATATCTTTATGTACATATACATCCACACTCCTATGGTTCCTCTTAAAGGGCAATAACTAATCTTAATGGACACATTATAGTCTTGTTTAAAGGAGGCGACGTCTAAGTATAGCAGTTAATTTTGAGGACAAAACAGCAGGAAATTGTCCGAGCAGTGCAATTGGAAGGGGCACCAAAGATACTAAGAACCTTTCTGTCCTTTTTGTGCAACACATGATGCAAAAACAAACATGAACAAATATAATATTACAATACATTTTACCTGAATGTGTTGATGAATGACTATAAGGACTATTGTGCCATTCAAAGTCAGAACGAAGTATTTTCAATCAATCAATGTATCTGAGGTTATATTTCTAAGGTTATACTACCTTACCACTGACAAAACAATCATTACAAATTCATATATTCAAGATCATATCTGATCAGTCAACAGCTTGGTTAACACTTGAAAAGTGTCTCTGTGAGTTAACAGAGTGAAATAATAATCACTGTATCTAGTTTGTTATAGAATAAAGTCAGATTCATGCCAACTGCACAACCCTGAGTTTGTCCAACTGGGAATAAGTGACATTGCGTGAAATCATATATTTCTGCAAAAGGGAAGATTTGTTACACCGGGTGTTTGTGCCATCCCAAGTGATTGACTTGGTTTGTCTTAATGGGTGGTCTGACCCTGAAAACACACACACACATGCACACAGTCCACACTGCACACAAACAAAGGCTAACCTAACCCTGTGTGTCAAGAACAGAACAATTGATCTGTCAACTCAGTAGCACTTCCGTATTTAGATCCACGTTGCGCCCAGGGTCAACAGAGACAATAAACACACAAGAAAACATGGGCACCTCAGGTAAATACACACACCCACTTCAACAATTGGTTAGACATACATGACAGGGCCATTGCAGGTTTCCTAGTAACTATTGGATTGCTGGGAAGGCTGTGGGTGTACAAATCAATTACAGCTTAGTGAGATGGTAAGGTAACTGATTGCACTGTTTTCACTTTTGTTGATTGAAAAGAGCCAACTGGTCCGAACAAATCATGTGGTACACACATGTGCCTGTGTATGTCAATGCTATTGACAAATATCACATTATACATTATTATTATATTACATTATATATCATTGTTTATTAGTTATCCTTTGGACCCATTCTACTGTACCTGAATTGCCTTTTTTGTTTGACAGTTTGTTTTTAGTGAAAGCTTCATGCATTCACTCACATCAGCTGAGGCTATTAGCCAGCTAGGCCTGCCTGCCAAAAATAAACAGCAGTAAACGAGACTGAGCTAACCGAAACTTTTTAAATCACAATAGCTCTCAAAAGCTAACTAGGTGCTTCTCTTTTTTTTCCCTTTTTTTCATTCAATCCCCAGCTGGTGACATCATTAGTTTGAATCCTGTTTCACCTTGGTTGGCAGCAAAATATGTGCTAGTATTTCATGATGTGGTGTCCCTTGAAATATTTGTTTGCATGACCCTGAAGGCTGCTGTCCACAGTTGTGTAGGCAAATGGCTGACAAAAAAATCTCCAATTACAATTAATTGGTGCCCTCAGCTAACATCCATGTACTGATACCATTAAATCATGATAGTAATTCATTACTTTTGGCCCAACTCACAGGGGAATCTCACCTTGAGTATTGATAGCTGTGTCATTGAATAAGGGTGGATTAGCCTCCAAAAAGAAAATGGATTGACAATTATAATCATCATCACAACGTAATATCATGTTGTCATCAATATCACCGTTTTCATAGCTGCGGTGCAGACATCATCATTGCCGTTGTCAATGGGACGTTTATTACTGAATATATTATATAGTCAGTTGCATCAGTTATTCTCATCATACCACATTACTTTCTCTCTGCCTTCACATTTTTGACTTCATCAGTTTTGTTGTTGTTATTACATAATTTTGTGTTTTTGCATAACAATGATGACTAAGTTTGGAGGGGGTATCTTAAAACTTGTCTCTTTTTAAAAGAGTGTGACTGTGATACACAAGTCTGTGACCTCAGACACGATCCAGACAGAGACTTAATCTAGCAAGATGAAGATTGTAAAGATACTAGATTTTTTATGCAATCAGAGTACTTGTTTTCAAACCATTACAGTGAAAAAAAATCCCACAAGGATTTAGGTTTACTGCAGTCAAACAGCAACTAGACAGTTTATGTTGTTACAAGCAAAAAAGGCCTCTGGTTGACCCATATCTGATGATGTTTTGGGAAGCCAAACAGAGCTTTAATGCTGTGGTGTTTTTTCTACCAGCTAATCAAATAGAAAATAAAACACTGTATACTTTAACACAGGCAGTGGAATGCGGTATATATGAATATCATGTGTACACAATCTCTTGTGGAGCAATGAATGATGCTTCTATATGTGTAGCTATGCTTACAACAAGTTCATGTATTTTGTGTGTATGCATGTGTAAATGTATTGTGTAAATATGAGTGACACAGGAAGTGGGTGACACTGGAAATGTGGCGTACCACAGCTGAGCTGTATCTTAATCTATAGTGTTTCTGATTACATTAACCTATTTGAGGTTAAAGTGAGGCCTGTTGTTCAAATGGTTCTTCAATGGCCTCAAGTTAACCCACAGGTTAAGTCTTTAATATCAATTTCTGGTCATTTACTGGCTGCTGATAAGGATTCCTTAACTTTCTTTGAAGATTCATTGCTGTTGTTTCTCTGTTTTCCTTCTTCAAACTTGCTCAGTTTTTTTTCTGTCCATTTTGAAATATATAGCTCACAGACACATTGCATACACACACTCAACATACCCGCGTGCACTGACGAGCAAACTGGGAACGTGGAATTGGAACAGTTCCGGAGGGGGCAAAGTTCCCATTCTCTAAGTGCCGAGAAAACAAAAACAACACAGACCCCGAGAAAACAGAACAAGAGGCGTTAACATGAAAATAGCACTTCAACAACAAATAGTATCGGTTTCATCTGTTTCACCCAGTCGCCGGGATAAGTTAGTAAAAGAACACCCCCAGCCGACTGAGAGCTTAAAGATAGGCAGTGAGAAATAACCATAGACAAAGCATGCCACTTAATTGAGAGGAAAAATAATGCATCTTCTTTTGGCCTCTTTTTGTTTCTTTTTTGATATCGCTCTCACTTGTGGGGGTGTATGTAGACTCAGATGCTCTGACATACTCTCTCTGCCTCTACCTTGCCTCACTGCGCTTTCCTCCATTTTTCTGCTTTTTGTCTCTGGCTCTCTCTCTCTCTCTGCCTCTGTTGCTGATTCTTTCTTTCTCCCAGTCCTGAACTCTGAGGCAAAGGAAAAGCCTTCAAAACCAATATCTGCCCAAAACACATCTTTATTTTCCCTTATGCTTTCCTCTCTCAGTCATGAACTGTTGGAAAGTTTTTGTGTGTGTGTTGGTTTGTTTGAGGGTTTGTTTGGGGCTTTTTTGGCGTGGGTGGGGGCGGTGGTGAAAATGTGTGTGAAAATGTGTGTGTTATATTTTGAACTGGGCTGGATCTTGTCACTGCCTTTTAGCGTATGTACCATTGAAGCCTGTCAGGCCCATCTCATCACCCGTCATATCATGCCAAGATATGAAGGTGAACAGTGGAGGAGTGGCGAGAGTGAGCCACAAAGAGAGCAAGAAAGAGGGAGTGTTTGAGTCCATAGGATGTAAAGCAAAAGGAGAAAGCGAAATGGAGAGAGAGAGAGAGAAAAGTGTATATATCTGTTTGAGTGTCTTGTTTATTGACTTGAATTTTCCAGCCTCTTCCTCATTCAGTCCTGGGGCTCAACAATGAGTGATGTGCCCTTCCCACTACTCTCTCTTTCTCTCGCTCGCTCTCTCTCACACACACATGCTAGTGACTGTGCCTGATTCCATTAGTGCTCTTGGACCCCAGTCATTGTCCCTTTGCTGTCCTCTGAGGCAGCAGCCAAAACCACTGGAGGAAAGCAGCCGCTGCAGAACACGTCTCAGACAGATTGTTAATCAGGCTGTGCTGCATGATATTCTGTAGCCGCTTACATCTTGCTCTCTCTGCGAGTAATCACCTAACAGTGTTATGCTGTTGTCGCACAGGGTCCGATGGAAAGAGAGCTGTTTGCTGATGTGATAGAGTAAAGGAGAGTACAAAGTAAAGGATTCAAAAAGGAAAGGGAAGGAAGCTGGAAAAAAGAGAAGTTCCAGGGAGGGGAGAGGAAATGAGGAGATTAACATGAGTGAAGAACATATGTTATTCACAAGCTTTGACCAAGAGCATCACTCCTTATTAAGAGTTATTATGCAACTGAATCATTTTGCCTTTACTTTACAGAAGACTCACTTACTCATCTTTATCTCTTACACACCCACAGACAAGCACATACAGTACACACACATACACACACACATCACATATTGACATGCTCCGTTGCTTTTAGTGCATCAGGGCTTGAGAGACGAGGCGGCAGCAATTAACAGCTCACTGACATTTGCTTCTCCAGCTGTGGTGGAGGGAATAAGGGAAATGGAAGGAAAAGAAATGAATGCAATCCATCCATGATCCCCACATCGAACTCACTTTTTCTGTATATTTATCTCCCTTTCAGGGTGTGTGTGTGTGTGTGTCTTAATTTTTCTCTGAGCTCAAAATGACCTTTCATGTTTGGTCTATGAATTATAAAAATACAGTTCTTAGCAGAAGTGACTTAAAGTTCACTTTTTCAAAGTGGAAAATAACACCATTCTCTCTCTCTCTCTCTCTCTCTCTCTCTCTCTCTCTCTCTCTCACACACACACATACACGGCAGTCTGTGCAAATAACGATGGGCGTTGTTCTGTGAAGCAGGCATTTTATAAATCAATCTTTATGACTATTGTCGCGCTGAATTTAGACCGTCAATATGGTGCTGAGCAGAGAGGCCAAGCCAGGCTGCCCAGGCATCTGCTGCTCTGTCTGTGCTGGAGCCTTCTCCATCCTGTAAACAACACTTGAGACACACATCCAACCATACACAAACACACATTTACTCAAAGTCCAGTGAAGGCATTTCAGCTTTGTGACAGCTCTCATCCAGTTACTTCAGCTGGGGTGTCCGCTGTCTATCTTTTGCACCAGCCCAGACTTTGAATGTTTTTTTGTTGTTCTTTGCTTTGTTGTTGTAGGAGGAGAAATCAATGTGGATAATTCAAAAATAAGTTTAAGATTCTGTTTCATTAAAATAATGGTTTTGCTGCCAATCTAGCTGTGAAACCAACAATTCATCCTTTAACAAGACAAAATATTTGTATGGATAGATTCAATCAGCATTAAATAGACAAACAGAATCACTGCTGCTTTGTTTAAGATCCACAACTCTGACAGAACACGCATCAAGGGACAGAATTGCTTTTTGAAAACACTATGTGTAGAATTTTGATGTGGCTTTGGCTTTTTTTAAATGATTTTGAAGGCACAAGTTTGTTGAGTAAAAACTATTGGGTATGCACTCAAGTAGTGTACTTAAGTACAATTCTGAGGTACTTTTCTTGAGTATTTCGATGTTATGCTTATTAGTTATTAGTTACTTTGCTGAATCAGATTATTAATGCAAAATATAAATCACCTAATAAATTATGCTGTATAATATCTGACAGAGTTTGATTAAAATTGGTCTGGTGGACATTAGGAGTTACATACTTACAAATAAATTAATATGGATAAGCTTGTATTAGACAGGCACACGCAAACACAAATAGTATAAATGATGCCTATAGAGGTTAAGCAAAAGAAGCAGAAACTTGGGACTTGTATTTGCAGACCACATTGAGAGTAAGTTTTACAAGAAGATGTAGCAGACTGGTAATGGACTGGTGCTTCTTCCTCTGAGAGAGAGAGAGAGAGAGAGAGAGAGAGAGAGAGAGAGAGAGAGAGAGAGAGAGAGAGAGAGAGAGAGAGAGAAAATATATAGAGGACAGATGCAGAGAGAAAAACAGAAAGAGCCACTGCTTCCTTCCCTCAAGGAAGCGCCAAGCTCAGCAGGGAGTGGGGAGTGATGGGGTCAGAGCCTAGACACCCAACCTCAAAGCTGTTCGTACTCTGCATTCACGTACTTATCCACTCCACGATGAGCCAGCTAAGTGAATTCATGTTGGGGGTTTTAAACCATGACCATGTACTTAACCTCAGTTTAAGCTGCAAAAAAAACTCAGTTTAAAGTGCAACAAACATATTGTTGGAATACTTGTTTTATTAATGTTGGCATTGAATGTTTGAAACATAGACTGTATATAAAGATGGACCATGTGACAACTCCTCAAAAGTGAAGCTGAAACATCACGATCACTACTGCGCAGACTCTGGCTTCAAATGACGGCGCAAGATGGCTGCTCCTGTATCTTGGGTATTTTGGCTTCATTTTTTACAATGGAAGGAAGTGGAGATGCGTCATCCATCTTTATATAGTCAATTGTTTGAAAATGTTGCAAATTTGTCCAATACCAACACATTTTCTGGTGACAGGAGACACTCATTCACACACACACACACACATTTGCACGGCAATTTCGTAAATATGACCTTTAGCTAAAATTAAGACACACACAGTGGCTGTCATAGCAGCCCTGAACACTGCACCCACTCACTGCCTCACACACCTGACCACTACCATAGTACAATGGCGACCTCTACAGGTCACATGTGGAACATGGCACTGACATTAGAAGGAAGGATGAATGTTTAAAGGCATTCCACTCAGTCACTGTCACTGCCTCTCTCTGTCTGTCAGGCAGCTTCTCACTGTCTTATGGCCTCCTGCAAACATCCAACAAGAAACTCTGACATGCATACACTGAGACACACTTCTCATTCATCAGCACAAACATGCAGTAAACATTTGCACACAAAACAAATACAAATAAGTCTCCACATAAGGATGCACAAGGGGGTGTGGGGTCAAACAAGAGTTTCCACATTTAATATCAAAGTTTTAACCTTGCAGAGAAGAGAAATCAATCAGGGATTTTTGTGTTTAGACATTTTAGTGAGGTGTGTTTGTTGCATCCAAGATCAATCAATGACCTATTAGTTTGAAACAGAACCGACATACTTCCTCGCCAAAGTCAAAGTACTTGGAAAACCCCCGCTGGGCCACATGATGATCAATAGCACTTATGTCGATATTAGGGAACTTGTTTTTTGTTTTTCTCACCAGAATGGAATAAGTGGGAAAAAACAGGCCTTTTTCATCTGTAAGTATTTGACACCTGCATGTGCTTTCTGTTCTATAAAACAATTGTTCCCAACCTGAGGGTCAGGACACTCCCAGAGGTTGCAAAATAAATTTGAGAGGTGGTAAAATGATTAATGGAATAAGAAAAAACATATTTTCTGCTTCACAGAATTATGTTTATTTTTCAGGCTTTTTTACAGGGTAATTTGTCTCTACAGGCCTTTAAATATTATTCAAATTAAAACAATTTTAGAAAGAAAATTGCTCTTTGGTTGAACTGCTCACAACCAACCTGTGACAAGATAATGCAAGTGAAGTTGTTACAAGCAAGAAAAGGTTCGAAAACCACTGCCATTATTGATGCAGTTAGCATGTACTTAAACTCAGCTGACTTTGACAAATTATGCTGAAGATAAAGAGACTATATTTATAACTGTATCAGAGAAAATCCTAAAAGATGGAGTCTCCACACTGTAAACTGTGTGATAATATTTTTTCTTTCTTGGGTGCAGAAACAGTAAAAAAGGAAGTCTATTCAGGCAGAAAATATTACTAGTTTGTAGTTGTTTGCTCTACCCAACACTCTGGTATTATGAGGTATAGCCTATGGTCCACAAGAAGATTTGTTACCCTTTTACCGTTTTATGTATCAGTGTTCAGGAACAACACAAGCCAACACAAGTAAAGTTTCCAGGCTTGCCCCAACTTTTCAGAGGAGAAATGTATTCATAACAGGTCTTTGATTAGACTGTGCTTGAATAAGAGACAGGGAAAAGGGCACGATTGTGCTTTTTTTTAATGAAAAGCTGACTTTGATGTTAGAGGCATATGTTGATAACATAATTAGAGCATGGTATTTGGATATCTTTGTGGAGTTTATTACACCACATCTCTAGCTTGAGTAGATTTTCCTAGACTGTGTGTGACATTTGCTTTCATGGTTCCTTCTCCTCAGTTTTGATCTGTTCACCTAATAAAGAGGTATCTTAATTGGAGGTTTTAGTAAACACCCACAGTCTGACTTTTTCTCCTTAGTTTGCCGTTGTGCTTCAGAACTTTGGATCAGTTATTCTACACACCCCATATGACTCGCACAACCTCTTCTTTTGTGTACATACAGGAAACTTATTCATGTATTTTGAGATAAAAAAGGTGTTGTTGGTGACTTGGACTGTAGTTTTCAGTACTTTTCAGGGCAGCCTTTTGATTTCTCAAACTCTGAAACTGCAGGGATTTTATGGGACTGGCAAACGTGGTTTAAAAGATCTTCTGAGCCAAGATGGATGCAGGCATGTTTCCACAACACTCTCCCTGATAAATCTGTGCAACATTAGGTGTCATTAGTAAAGCAGCAACAGGCAGAAAGGCTTTTCAGGGGAAGGTTTTAAGATGCTCACCATTCGTAATGACTGGAAAGTATTGCTTTAGAGAGAAACCAGCTTCTCCTGCACTTTTGAAGCTATTTGTGTCTTTTTTAATAAACAGACAGAGATAGAAAGTACAGTTAGTACATAAGCATGAAAAGACCAAGAGCTGGGTCATGAACGACACACTGAAAGCCAGTGACTCAAACCACATCCCCCATGAAATGATGTAGAGCCTACAGAGGACAAGTCTGCTGACAGACAGCCCGGAGCACCTGGCAACTCGTTGTTTGTCATCAATTATTATGGGTATTTGTGTAGACTGGGGAAAAAGGGCTGATTGTTGAACTCCTGGGGTGGTGCCAGTGTGGTTTATTGCTGTGGAGTTTTGCAGACATTTACACCTGTGATCTTTAAGCTTTAAGTTTTGCTGAAGATATGAACATAAATAAAAAACTTAAGTGTGTTTGTGTGTAGATTTGCATGAATGTGTATGTACTGTATGAGTGTGTGTCTGTGTGTGTGTGTGTGCCCACGTTACAAGGCCTTGCATCAGTTTTATGCCTTTGCGGCACTACAAAACAGACCGCTTGAATTTGACTCTCACTCCTATGTTTTTCCTGCCTTAAAAGATATCTTTCTTTTAGCTTGTGTAGCCCCTACTGCACTCTGTCTAAAGCACTTTCTCTTACTCTTTTTTTCCTTATCTCCCCCGGTCCCAACACGCCTCTGTTTCAGTCCTTTCAAAACATGCTTGCTCCACTGTTCTTGCATTACTAGTTTGATAAAACCAACTCAAAACATCATAATGCCTGAGCTCAGCTATGTGATTCTGTTAAAACTGGCACAAATGCTAAAGATGCCTTCCCTCGTAACCACAAATGTGGCTTTCTCTGAGATCAAATGCTGCTTCAGTTTCAAACCAATAACTCCTGTGTGTCAGATTATTGTTCTCCTATAGTGCTTGACGTTTTGATTATATTTGAAATATAAGTGATTTTGGTTCTGTGTAATTATAATGATATAAGTAGCTACATTTTACAAACGCCACACACGCATAGCTGCCTACAAAATGTTGTTTCTGTGTGTCTCAACGTTACTAAATATATACAATAAATATATAAAGTACTGAAACTTGAAACTAATTAGGCAAAAGCAAACAGCAATAGACAAACTCAAGCATGTAATTTAAATTAAACATTTGCATCATATGGGTACAACAGACATAAATTGGTTTTGCAAAATGAGTCAAGCTAGAGTGCTGTGCACATAATTGTGGAAGACCCAGAACATAATATAGCAAGTCTTTCTGAGCAAAGGGGAGAGACCTTCTCTGCACTTAAAGGCACAGACGGGAGAGCACGAGTGCAAGAGGAGGATACCACCACAGCTGAGTTTGTTCTTTAGCAACTGGAAATATTGCATCAAGATTGCGATAAAAAATCCAAACAGCCTCTCAAAGAAAACCGAACAACCCCTTTGTCTTGTTAACAGCCTTGGCTAGACTGCAAATATGTCATGTGGACTTAATCCTGAAACAGCAAAGGGCAGTGGCAACACTCTCTGTACACGCAAGACATAGGATGACAATTCCTGGCTTACATGGTGATCTGACACAAGAAAGAATTTCTTGTTTAAATATTACACTGTCTCCTTGTGTGTTGTTCTACTGGCATTGTGATTGACTTTGAGACCTCAGTGACCCAGGGAACAATGAACACTGACTTCTCCACCATCAATGATAGAGGCAGCAATTGGATGCCACAGTGCTCGGCAGTTAATTTCATGGGACCCATGCAGACCCATGGGCAATTATTGCAAAATTATGATTATTGGGGTGGTACCAGTGCACCATCTCTTGTACACATAAAAACAAACTCATATACCGTGTAAATGAGGCGTTTGTACTTTCGTCAAATGACTAAGCACTGAACTAGGTGTGCTGGCATAAAACACATTGCAGAGCAGTCACCAACGTCTTGCTTGGTAAACAGCAATTCATATTTTTTATTCAACACAGATCACCGGAGATTGCAAGGTTGGATAATGTTGAACGTTGTTTTATTGCTTAAGCCAAATCAAAAGTCAAAGCACTCTTACCGTTTCTTTGTCTGGTTATGTTAGAAGCAGTGCCATTGGAGCTCTCGTCACAATAAAGTCCTCAGTGCTGAAAATTAGGTTTAGCTGAAATGCAGTCGTACCGGATAAAAAAGTTTGAGTCTTTCATACTTCCAAACAGAGGAATGACATGATGAGACACCACAATATTTAAAGCAGAAGTCTCTGAAAAAGAAAACATTTTTGTATAGACACTAGACTAAATGGTGCATTTGCCCTGATTGTTAAAAGTGTAGATGCATGTGTGTACATCTGTGTAGGGAAATAATGACGTGTTGTATGCACGAGTAAGGCTATGACCTCAGTTCCTTTTCCTCAGTGGTCCCACAACATCGGCAGTGCTTTTAATAACTATCAATATTTCAAGGAATCAATTTAAGCAACTTCCACTCCATTATGCAGTCCTGTCAGAATGTTCAGACTCGACTCCATTTAGCATGATCAGGTATGTTCTCAATCAGCGGTTGAGGTTGTATGCAAAACAGAATGATCAGGAAGCCCAGGGTTGCCAATTCTATCATCATCCCTCTTTCTGGGGAATCCAATTCTGCTCTCTCCTTGCCAGCAGCATGCATTATAGATCAATATGCAATACAGCACAGCCCACAACCCAGTTAGGAAATAATGTGCTGTTATGGCTGTTATCTGTCAGCAGAGCTGCCTGTTGAGACTGTAACCAATAGGTTTCCATGGTGACAGAGTTAATCTATTAAGTAAAGATGCTCATTTGTTCCAATTAGTGCACAGTTAAAAGACAGTATCATTCACTGACCTTAAGAACAATTTATAATGTCTATTTCAAAGAATTCAACAAAAAGATCAATTGAACTGTTCTCTTCAGTCAGTAATGCTCAATATATCTTGATCTGCAGACAAGATGTGTCAACATGTCCAGTAAGCTTCTAGGTTAATTAAAAAGTCCTCTTTTCTGGAAGTGTTTTTGGTGTTTCTTGGCTCACGCCTACGCTGGGCCTTGAGCTGAACTTGATATCCTCCGAAACTGAAGATTTAAACCACCACTTCACCTAATTATATCAGTTTAATGGGTTATTATAGTAGACTTTCAAATTTGAAACTCATATTCACCCTGAACATGTTCCAAAATGCCATATTTTCACCCAAAACACACACATGATACCACTGAACTTGGTTTTTGGAATGTGGGAGGAGGCTGGCCTATCCACAGAAAACTTTTGTGAAGACTCTGAGAACATATTAGCTATAGACATAAAGATGGCACTGGCAAGGGCCTCTTTGGCAAGGCACATCCTTTTTACCAGCTTGCTTGTCTTGCCTCTCCTCCAGAGTACGTGTTTGACTTTCCACTCCATCTTGCTTTAGTTCAGCTCCTCCTTTGGAGATGTGCTTTCATTCAAGCCTTCCTTTATTTCGTGACCCTGTTGACCACTTGTCCCACCTAGCTCACCTTCTTCTGAATTTTCCTTTCATTTCCATTAGATTTGTGTCTCTGGCCTCCCCCTGCATGATCCACAGGCTCTTGCAGGTGGCCTTGATTGCTATCAGGCTGCAGCTTTTCAGACGCAGCTCTGATCTTGTCGCTGTCCTCTTTCCTGGCAGCTTCAAGCAGAGTCGCTTATCTCCTTCTGAGCAAGAATACTTTCCCAAAGGAAGGAAATTTCCTTTTATTTGTCTTGATTTATCTTCTCCTTCTACCTGTGTTTGATGTTAAATTTGTATTGTTTGCATTCTTTGTTCTCTAAAGCCTTTTCCAGGTTTTTGACATTTTATTTAGCCAATGTTCACTGAAGAGTTTTATTTTCATTCTCCAGCTTCTTTCGTTCACATTCCTCATTTAACTCTTTGCTGGTTGTCAATTTCCTCAGGGCTTCATTTCTGGAGACCAACCTGACTTTTGCTATAGTTTGTTTTAGTCCTTGCATGACTGAGCAGAGTGCTGCTGCATGGCATTACCTCTGATCTGCACTTGGCCAAATACCTGAAAAACGTTTGAAGTAAAGCCCATCTTAACCATAGATAAACAAACATAGAAGTCCAGAAATTATTTCACCTTTACATGCACTCACAATGTTGACTGACTGCTGTCAACACTGAGCAACATGATAGTTCAGCCATTAACTCAATCAGTTTACTATAGGCTTTACTAGTAACACTGCTGTCTTTAACTGTTTGTCCTGCTGATTCTGTTAAGAGCTACTGCCATCAAAGTACTAGTAGTAGTCCTTGTAGGAAGTAGAGATAGTAGAATAAGACTCCTGTCTGGCAGTAGTTTTGTTTTATGCTCATAATTGATTTTGTAGTGGAAAACATTTCTGTGCATAAAACATTATATTACAAAATTATTGGAGGCCAGGCTTGAAAAAGAGAGATGCAGAAAGAGAAGCGCGGGGGGGGGGGGATCAATACTTTACCTGGAGGCTGAACAGAAGGCTAGCCTGTTTCTCTTCTAAGTGAACAGCACAGCTCATGATGTTACACACACATCAAACCGTGTGTGTGTGTGTGTGTGTGTGTGTGCGTGCGTGCGTGTGTCATGCTCTGTAATGCTCCTGGTGGATGGACCAGGTGGCTGTCCAGGTGTGTGGGAGGAAGTAAGCCTTGGCAGACAGATATGATGGGCCCAGCTTTCAAAGAGATACACAAACACACTTACATGCACACGGTATCTTAGCCCATTGCTTGTGAGGAGCAAAACTTCTCCAACCACTGTCAATTTCTCAGCAGAGTATTCAAGGGGTCATCTGAACTACAAAACAGTCATAACTGTTAATCTGACTACTTTTGAGGATGAAGAACAGAAGGAGTATAGCCAAAAAAGAGCATCTCTCAAAAACATACTGCGCATGATTTGATGGACTGAAGGTTGACAATTTAAGATGACTTGTCTCATTTTTGATAGCATTTTTTTTTCTTTTGGCCTCATTATCCTGCACCATCAGTTAAAAGTAAATCCTAAATGATAAAACATGACATGAGAAAAAAAACAAAGAACATCTCCCCGATGGGCTCAAGAATAATTCTATATGATAATTTTAGCTCACAATAGAAACATGAAATATCCCCAGGTTTCCAGTAGCACATCTACAGAAACAATACAGAGGACTGTCATCAGGTAACTATTTTTAGCAAATTGTCTTTCAAAACTAACAAAACATGTTTTATTTTTTTATTATTTTACATGTGAATGCGTTTTTCTGAAGTAATGCAATACAGTGAACACTGAACATTAACTAGACTCTTTTATATATGCTATATAATTTCATATAATTTCATGGTCAGAGACATAGAGTGCTGCTACACATCACATCTGTTCCTAAATAAAACAGCAGAGATCAAGTCAAGTCAGTTTTATTTATAAAGCCCAAAGTCACAAATCACAAACTTGCTAAAAGGGGCTTTACAATCAGCTTATTCACATTCTATCCTTAGACCCTTGATTCAGATCTAAATAAATGTTTCTGTCAGAAAACAATGCAGTCTTTGCTCAGTGAGCTACACACACACACATACACTTTTTCAGTACTTTGAATTGCATCTGTGTATGAAAGGTGCTATACAAATAAACTTGCCTTGCCTTGCCTTGCCTTGCCTTACACACATCTCAACATCTGATGATTTGGTAAAAAATATATAATTTGAAAAGTAACACTTAACACTTAAAATTGGTGAAAGTGACTAACATTCACAAACAAAGTCAAATGTAAATACACATAGAGACTATACATACATATAGATTCAAGGATTGAAGGATTTTAATTCTCATGCCAATCTCACTTTCACATGAGATTGCATTAAATTAGGTACTCAGGTCCTGGTTAAAAGCCAACAAATGAAATTATCAATGAAATAAATAACAAAGGCAGTATATATACAATAAACATAAAAATAAAAGAGCACTAGCAAATGTACAGACAGTATATGTATTTTTAAGACAGATGTAAACACACACACACATGCACCACACTAGGATCATACAAATTGCTCAGAGCAATGAAAGTACACAAAACATTTTTCCTCTGTTTCTCTCTCTTTTTCTCATGCGCTCAACTGAAAATATCTGCAGGGCTCCCTCTTCCACTATCAAACAATTGTTTGTTCTCATTATCATAACTCATTAATCCTGATCAGACTCAATCCCACTATCTTTTTCACTGTCTACTTTTCCCCTCTCCTTCTCTCTCACACACATACACACACACGGTTACACATACATTTGTTTGTTCCTCTATTCATAATTCATAGGTTTTGATCAGACAGAATGTTTGATAAGGTTTACAGTCTGGGCTTGCCCAGGCAGAGAGGGAGACAACAAAAATAAACAGTCATAAATATATACATGGTAATACCCACTGGATGATGTAGGAGGCAAAGTTAATGTAATGATACAGTTAAAGAGCGAAACACTGAATTGGGAGAAAGGAAAATGAACCATGGATTGTGCTTCTGAAGGCCTTTTCAGAGTCAGATTTCCTTCCTTTCCTTTAACTTTAAGCACTGTGTTGTAAGAAAAAGATAAAGTTACTTTAGATATATGAATACCTTAATAATTAAAGCTAGTGTCTTGAATTGCGCAAAGTGTGGCCAACATGTATTCAAAATGAATATGTTGCTGTCACCTATTTTGAGTTTCAATCCATACTTTTTGAATTTTCCAAAAGTCATAAAAGTATGGCGTATGGAATAATTTGAATCTACATGTCGATTTGAAACTTTGTCCAGGTCATTCAATGTACTTACACCCAAACACCTAATTAATTACTTGGTTACATGATACCGTTTGGTGAGGAAAGGATGAATGAACCATTAAACAACTGACTGATATCAGTTAGAAAGAATGATGAAAACAACACTGAACATAACTTCATGAAACAGAAGATAATCCTGAAGTGGGAGAAAACTAAAGCTCTGGTCTTATAAATAACCAGGTCCCCCTCTCACTCACTGACACACACATACTGTACTGTTGCCCAAAGGCTAACTGCAGTAACTACATTTTTGGATGAAATTGAGATAATTGAACTACAAATGTACTTCTTGATATCTGTTTTATCTTGTGGCCAAGTTTCAGAGTTAAAATTTGCTTTGTTTTAGTGAATAAAAGTATAAAAATTGCAGTAACTTCAAAATTCGACTCAAAACCATTGCACAAGATAGATACTAGAACATAGAACCATAGATACTCAAGTTACTTGCTTATCCCACTACAATGGCCTAATAACATTAACAGCATGTTCATTTTCTTCATAAACATTCACACCATTGTCCAGCTGGAAGATATTGTCCATGTGATGCCCATTTCAGTAGTATATATGTCTTTACTGACATTTAAATGCCATTAACGTAACAAAATGCCCCATGCCAAATCAATTAAATGAGTACAGTAACTTGTGAAGCCTAGCTGTGTGTGCATTGCAGTACAGCTCAATAAAGACTGTTTGGCTGATTGGGTGGTTTAGGGTAGAGTAGGCTTTCTTGAAGTAGAAAACAACAACATTGTAGTTACTTCACCTTTCATTGGTGTGAATGCTGGAAGCATTCACAACATATGTTATTGTACAACTTAAAAAATTTATTTTTATTATTATTATTCTTCCGCTCGCTTTTTTCAAACCCTATCTCCTTCCACATTTTTC
>JAVQJL010082584.1:0-17178 GCA_036024295.1 Nannoperca obscura | reverse complement strand
GAAACACACACACACACACACACACCCACACACACACACACACACACACACACACACACACACACACACACACACACACACACACACACACACACACACTTGAGCATATCCAAATACAGACTCAGGGTGCATTTGTGACATGTGAGTGCACTCACATGTCACAAATGCACACACAGACAGATCACATTAGCTATATTTATTCTCCCTGCAGATTTGGTCCCCGGGGACGGAGGCTCTGCCTGGGCCACGGACCAACAGGCCACAGGGGAAGAGAGGAGAGAAGGAAGTCTAAAACAAGGGAGAGAAATGTATAGGAGGAAAGGTGCAGCAGCAGAGAGCGTAGGCTTGACTGAAAGAAACGTGGTGAGATAGAGGAGACAAAAGAAAGAAACGGCAGTCCAAAAGCAGGAGGTGCTGGGATGAGCCAAGAGACAAGATAAGGGCAAAGAAAGGAGGGAAGTGACAAGGGAGAAGAGGGAGAAGAATATGAGAAAAAAAGAGAGGAGATAGCAAGAGAGAAAAGCAAGAAACTGATGTGACGGCAGCAGAGATATAGGTGGACGGAGGAAAGCCTTTAGACGGAGGAATCAGTAGAGAAAAGGTGAAGGATGGATGGAGTCATGAGCAAAGTGAAGGAGTGGAGGAACAGACCGAGAGGCGGTGGAGGCAGGAGAGCAACCTTGTGAAGTCTGAGTGGGATGTGCTGTTTTTGAATGTAGAGAGAGTAGGACACTTTCTGGGTGAGAAAGAGAATGGAGTCAGAGGGAGATATAGAGAGATAGAGTGACGAAGAATGAGAGAAAGAGAGACAGAAAGAGAGGGAGAGACAGAGAGTGACAGAGACAGAGAGACAGGGGAAGAGTGTGAAAAGAAAATGAGGGAGAGAAGGAGTGAAGGTTGTTCTCTAGCATCTAAACGTTGCAGTAAGCTCTCTGCTCAATATGGCCCTGAAGGCACACCGCCTCTGCTAACACAGACATATCACACACACACACACACACACACACACACACACACACACACACACACACACACACATTCAGGCACACACACAAAAGCGCAGAGAAGGGGGAATATCACATCTATCACCACTATTTGAACAGAAGACAGCGTGCATGTGTGTATATACTGATATGTTTGCTGCAGATTGGGGAGGTGGGTGGGTGGGAGCTGAATGATGGCTTTGAGAAGTGTGTGGGTTGGGGGTGTCTGCAATTTCATGCTGTAAAAAAACAAGCATTTGAAACTGCCTTCGTAAAAAAAGCTGACTTTTGCATGTGTTTATGTATGTGTCTCTTGCGCATACGTACGTGTGTGTTTTGTGTTCGAAGCATGTAGCAAGGCCTCATAAAAATGCACAAATGTGCCCCTGTGTCTATTACTAGTTGGTAGGGAGCAGTTCCCATGATCTACCAGATCAGTTCAACAACTTCAAGCAATAGTGTCGGCTTCATTACCATAGCAACTAGTGCGATGAGACTAGATGAAGAGAGAGACATATGAAAACACACTCCTAACCACACAACATACTGCCTCAGTGCACCACATACGCTGTCTGTAACACACAACAAAAAACAGCCTTATCACGGTTAAAGACACAGTCCGCAGTGTTATGAATGTACAGTTAAGTACAGGGGACAGTAATTCAGTGTGTCGGAAAGCATGAAGATGTGTGTGAGATTAAACCTTGATGCAATGCAAAGGGTGTATTACAAACATGCATGTAAGAGAAAGAGATGGGAGACAGAAAGAGAGCGCTGAACATTGTTGGTTTTCCATCTGCTACAGTTCAGACTGAGAGCACTGCGGATAGTGATGCTGCAGTATTTATACCCCACATTCAACCTCAACTCACCTCAGCTCCTTCCTTACATACTGTAGATGGAAAGATGTATATGTACAGCAGAGGGAGTGCGTCATTTGGGATTAAACCAACTCAAAATGAACGCCACCACAGTTCCCAGTTTAACTATACCGCCACCTTCAACACCATCAGTGTCTTACAAACACAGATTCTTTGAATGCATTCTCACCGATACAGTCGTTTGCCATGCTGTCATTGTTGTCACTAACACTGACTCAAGATCCTTGTACATGCTGTTAGTCTTTCCCTGCTGCAGAGTGAAGACATGCGCCTCATGGACATACATTACATACACTAGTGAAAAGCAAGAAGGGGGGGGGGGAAGATGATCAGACATAGAGATGTAGGGAAGTCACAGTGGGATTCACACCTCCTCTCCTCTCCAACTTCCTAAACAGCCTTTTTAAACTTTCTATGTGTGAATCTGCATATCTATTCTACCCCTCTCTGTATGCATCCTATAAGGGAGTGGTTATCATCAGTGCCAACTGGAGGCTGCGACTGCAATCGCCTTGACTATTTCCTCTCTCTCTTCTTCCCTCTCTATCTTACTCAAACTCTTCCTCTCTCTTTCTTTCTTTCTGTCTCCCTCCTCTCAGGCAGAAATGCTCCAAGTCCTTTGATTTGTAGCAGAAATGAAGATGGGGAATTTCAAAGAGAATCCTTCTCTTCTGCTGACACACGCTGTCCCACTCCGGCATTGCCTCATTGCTCCCTTGTTCCTTCCCTCTGTCCCTCCCTATCTCCTTTTTTCTGTATTACTCCCTTTTACCTCACCCCAAACTCTCTTTTCTCATTTTAGTCTGCCTGTCAGTCTTATCTGTAAGCTTCCTTCCCGTTCCCTCCATATGTGATGCCATTCTTTCGTCCTCCATCCATCCCTCCTGCCATCTCCCCAGCGTCCTGTGGCAAAGCTGGCGTGTCAGTGCTGTTTGTTTGGCTGTTTTGATGTCTGCTCCTGGTCACGGTTGGTGGAGGAATAAGCACCTCTAAACCTGTGTCAGTCTCAGAGACACAGCAGTTTATTTATAACGCTTTCTTTGTACGCCATCTGTCAGTCAAGCCAATCCTCTGTCTCTTCTCTCCCAACTCTACAGAGACTGACAGACAGACAGGCAGCCTGCTATAGGAGCTATTATAACACAAACAATCTCATTAGTGCAACTGAGAAGAATATGGCTGACAGATTAACTGCAGCTCTCATTCCTCAAAGCAACTTTGTAGTGTCGTATCAATTACGCATGGGTAATAGGTGTCAATGGCAGGCTCTCTCTGACAATACATAACAATTAAGCGGATTTGTCTCACAATTTTTTATATTCTGTAGTTTGACTGCTTTGGCTGAGGAGAAGGACAACATCCCTGTGTTGTTCATGAGAGGACTGTTAACGAGGCACAGCACTCAAATTCCTGTCTATTCCTTGCTATCTTTCCCCTCTCCTCCCCAACTTCCTCTCCAACATTCACTTCTTGTCACTTTTCATTCACCTTGAACACCTTATCTAGGACTCTCCGCTCTCTTCCCCATGCTCCAGCTTTCTTACCTGTGAAACTGACATTAAGGATATAATCCCTGTAGAGTCTGCGCCCATCCAGTGCCTTCATGCTGTCGCACAGCTTGGTGGTGTTGAAGCACAGGCTCCGTTGCATATTATGGAGGGCATAAGCCATGGCGTACA
Organism: Nannoperca obscura; assembly: GCA_036024295.1. NCBI lineage: Eukaryota > Metazoa > Chordata > Actinopteri > Centrarchiformes > Percichthyidae > Nannoperca > Nannoperca obscura. The sequence continues at coordinate 13,635 of JAVQJL010082584.1, read as the reverse complement.
CCGCATTGACCACAAACATGATCTTGGACTCTGGTTCAAAGTTATTCTTGTCCATTGACAAGTCCTTGTCACATGGCGGGAGAGGTGTCTCTCCCAATCCAACACCTCCTCCACCACCCAAGGAGCACTGGAACCGCTGCTCCCAGAATTCTCTGTACCAGGGATTACGATGGTTTTTCACCGGGTTCAGGCTGAGGAAGTAGCGGTTGAATTCTGGCACAGGATTGGCTGCAAGCTCAAGTGTGATGGCTCCTTCAGCTGTGATCTCATTTCCCTTGACAATGCTTTCTTGTGCACCCCAGCCATCGCTGGCCACCCAGATGAAGGAGGTGTTAAGCCTGGCAGCAGCTGCCAGCAGCTCTCTGGCATCGTCGCTCCGCAGGAAGAGGACAGCCACACGGGCATTGGGCTTCTGGAGGAGCTGACGGATCACAGCTTCGTAGGACTTCTTAGCGTTAGAACGCCCCACCTGGACAGAAAAAGGACTTGAATATAATGGCACATGCACTGTTAATCCTCCATCTGTCCAAATAGGTTTGCAGTCCCTATTTGTGATAATTTATCACCATCAGTCATAGGAAGAAACATGCAAGAAATGTCTTCCATACTTCCGTCTCACACCATCATGCACCTCTGTATCAAATGAGATTAAAAACGTGACTGTGAAAATACCCAGAATGAGTTCTTAGAGATAAGCTTTCATTTTCTGGTTCACAACTGATAACACCAGTGTAATTTAAACCCCATTTGTGTGTAAGACAAGATAAGACATGGAGACAAACTTTTATTAGCTCACATATTTAGTGCCCTGCTCATTGTTGCTGGTGCAGCTTCAGGCCATACATCAGCGTGACACTGCTGATTTAAGTTTGGGGTTTTCAGTATCTGGCTTTGTGGTTTCTATTCAGAAATAAATTCATATTCTTTTGTTTTCTTTTCCATTCCTTACCTTCTCTGAAGTGGCGATACAGATGTTCCTCATGCGCGCCTCTTGTTCAAAGGCTTCTATACCGGTTTCCCCGTAATCACCCTCTGATGCCACAGTGGACACGTATGTCCAGTTGAAGAACCGGAGGATCTCGGCCATGGCTTTGGCCTGGTAAAAGTCGGGCGGCACCGTTCGGGCAAAGTAATCATAGCGGGTCTTATCACTGAGCTTGGCACTGGTCGAAGCATAGCTTATCTGAGGAATCTGGAAGAGCCTGAGAAGATTGGCCACCTGAGGAGAGAGATACAGAAAAATCTGACATAAATCAGGTGAAATAACTGCAAACATAATCTTTCAAAATTAAACTATCACAACTCTTTAATGAATCTTCGGACCTTCATATTGATTGATTGATAATTCTTTTATTAGCCTGGATTCTCCAGCGCATGGAGATATGAAATGATAAGGTAATATTTTTCTAATCATTTAGTTTGATACATACATTTTAGTTAGAGAGACTAACATCATTCTTTGCATGAGAACTTAAAGGATAAATCCCTTCATTTTATTCTTAATGAGTCCTTTTGATTTAATTTAGCTTGAGTTTGATTTGAATTGACTTATTTTAATCACAATTTTGTTGTTGACTCGTATGAAGATTTGATATGCGATGTGAATCAAATTTGATATCTCTGAATCTTGTTATATCTTGTCCCATTAACCTCTGATTTATTTATGTAAAGTGATATAAGAGGTACTTTCTTTAAATAAGAGTAGACCATCAGTTACAGCACTGAGCTATGCAGTTTGAAAGCACATGGTATCAGTTAGGCATGCAGTGTGGAACTGTATTAAATTCAAGACTGAATGCAGTCAAGCAGCTACTTGTAGTGTTTGCAATGCAAATGTTTTGAGAGGTGGCAGCAACAGTGCCAATTACTGTAAAATTAATTTAATAGGGCACTTGAAAGAAGCATACAAGTGCACACGGAGAGCGGGGAACTGGAGGGTATGCAGAACGAGTGGTGAAGCATCTCAAAAACAAAAACAGACTATTTTTGTATGTATTACACGGGATGAAAAATCTGTATGTGTAAAATTGATTTCACTACGAGACACACTGAAATTACTAGAATTAAGGATTAATCTCCATCCCTTGGATTGTTCTAAAGGTGCAACCATAATTAGTTTCATAACAGATACTCAGAGTTCATATCTGATCCATGCCACTGCTGATCAATACTGGGTATTTCACACATTAGAAAGTTAAAGCAAATAGTGTTTCCGTAGCACCTGTCTTTAATATAGTCCAATGGAAGACAACAAAAGTACAACCTAAAACTAACCAACACTCACTAATCTTTTTGAAGATGATTTTTGATAGCTGGTAAGTGAAGATGTCTGCCTATGGACTTTCATCCAGCATAGGACATATAGTGTGTGAGCAATGCCAAAACAAGTAAAATATTGTAAGGTAAACGTTCCCTCTGACTGACTGGTCTGTATTGGACAGCATGTCTCCATGTGTATCAAGATCTTCAGTTAACCAAGTATTAAAAGTTTGATAAAAAATGATTGGCTCACTAACAAAAACAGATACATTAGAAAAAGAATTGGAATTATTGCTAAATGCAATTTTTTATCAAAGAAAATGTTTTAACATATTTAGAAGGATGCTGCTGATAGGAATTGCTTCATGCATATTTTGATTATTTGAAGATAAAAGACAATACAGCAAGTGAAGGCCTATATGCACATTATGGGCACACACACACACACACACACACACACACACACACACACACAGGTTCAGTAAATCACTGACTTATGCATTAGTGATGGACATCATCTGGGGTCTACTGATGTCCATATAATATTCCCTTTTACTATTGATTGGGGTTTGCTCATGTTCTCTTCATTACAATTTTTGTCCCAGATGCCAACAAAGTGGAAACTTAATTGCTACACATTATCATGTGCACAAAGACATGTAAACATATACAATCAAACAAGCTTGCACATGCAAATAAACACAAACTATACAGCCATTCTGTTCTTGCCTCAGTTTAATCCTTTTAGAGCGCATCACTCAGGGCTTTTCTATATTTCATTCATAGCTCAGTTGATGAGCTGTTTTGACAACATGTCAGAATCTCATTAGACTATTTATGTAGAAGATTAGAAAACACACTCATACATACACTGATGTGCGCAAGGACATGTCGACACATACACAAACACCTGCACACACACACACAGCTGGCTGCTTGTAGTACCTTGGGTAGATTTTATGGTTTTAAGATGGCAGTTGACTTAAATGTCAGGGAAGGTCACGCTGCAAAATGTAACTGCATTGCTCCATTACCTGCCACTGAACAATGACTACAGCAAGCTAAGAGGCCTGTCTGTAGGGACATGGAGTTTACTCTGTTAGTGAAAGCTGCTCCCTTCCTGTGAGTGAGAGGGAAGGGAGATGTACTGAAGGAATGGGTATAATATGAGAGACGAGTAGAAAAAAAATATGAAAGGGAAGGAGGAAAAAATTGGTGCAGTGGAGGGCTGCTGTGTGTTTTCTGCTTGGAATGCAAGTCACACGCACGCATACGGACACACAGAGACACACACACACACACACACACACACACACACACACACACACACACACACACACACACACACGTGTACGGACGGGTGGGAGGAATGATGCCTGCTATGTAAATGCCTTCAAAACATTGGAGTTTAGTTGTGCATGGTTAAGCATTAAATAATTCCCTATTACTTCATTTAGAAGCAACAGAAAGACTGGCCAAGTAGAGAGGCATGAAGGAGTAGCTGGATTAGCTTCACTGGCAAGAGATCAGAAAGCAGAGCACAGTTCGGGTCTCGTAAACAGAGCTGCCCTCAGAAAAGACAGGTAAAAACAATAGCAATGGCAACAAAGGGCAACAAGAATGAGCTGCAAAAAAATCAAGAGGTAATTATGTGTGATGAAGGACAAGAGACAGCGCAGATGTGTTAACAATGGCTGCCCCAGGAAGGAGGAGGAGGAGAAGAAGGGGGCTGAGGTCAGCATACACTGAGCTCTCCCCAAATAGCCGTGAGGGTAGGCAGTGATAATAAGGAAGAGTGCAAAGATTTAAAGGAGAAAAAAGGAGAAATACATAAAATGGGAGAGAGAAAAAAAGAGAGGGGGAGAAAGAGAAGACAGAGGGACAGTTGCAGAGATTAGGGATTTAAGGACTGATAGGAGGATGCTTTTGTGTAGTCACAGAGGAGTTAAGGAGAAGGAGGTTTTATGCTAAACTATGCAAATTACTCAGCACTGAGACAAGAGCTACAAGAGCTGGGGAGACACACGAGAACACACCAATGGAAGACTTGATTCTAAGAAAAAAGTACACACAAACACACACACACACACGCAGTGACACAGACATGGACACACTTGCACTGCCATGCCACTGGAAGTCAGCACACTTTTGCACACTTGGTCATGGTACTTGTACAAGCACGAGCAAGAGATGAGAGAAGAAGCCTCCAAGGACGTTAAAGTTAGATGATGATGATGATGATGATGATGATAACATGTGTTTGTATAAATACTCCTAGATTCGCATGCCGTGTGTTACCTGTATGGAGACGCTGCTGAAGGATCCACCTATGACTCCAGCGATTGCGAGCGGGTTGTCGTCCTGCAGAGCGTAAGATCCGTCTGGACAGATGAACTCTGTGTCATCCACCTTGGTGAGGGAGGCTCTTACAAACTCCAGAGCCTAGGAAACATACCCACATAGATATTTATTATCAAATACTGTGCAACATACTGGGTACCATATGGTCTATAGTATCTATTTATACTTAATCAGCCTTTGAAACATTTTGAAGAAATATGCAACATAAACACTGATTAATAGTTTTTATAATGTAAAATGTCGATCTTTTTGAAGTTACTATAGAAACACATTGCTTTACATTAGAGGCTTTAAGAGGCACTTAAATGCTTTCAGTACAGGGTCCAAATTGCAAATTAACTCATCTGAGACCAAGGCGCATTATAACATATTGCTGTTCTGTGGACAAACAGCCAATGAACCTGCAACCCATTTAGTGAAACCAAACGTCAAAATTCCAGGGTTCAAACAATCAGTCAAAGAGCTCATTGTAGAAGATCACTAGATGCATCATCCCTTTAAAGCTCAGCAATAAGATACAATATATTTTTTGACGATTACAGTCCCTGAGGGACTTTTTTCAATTTTTTTTATATCCGGCTCATTTCCCTCATTGCAAATAGCCTCAATCTCTATTTCTCATCAAGGGTTTGCTGTTATCATTTCAGGCAAGATCCTTTCCCCCATTAAATAGAATTTCGAGGTACATTTACTTTACCTGAATATTACCTTTTAATGAGACCTTATATTTTCACTTGATTTAAAATGGAAACATTGCATTTTTTACTTCTGACACCACAACTTATTTTGCAGAGCAACTTTGTAGCAAAAGTTAAAGTTGCCCGGCAGCACATCAGAACAAACAGCTAATTAAACAAACTGTATTTGAACTGTGCCTTATCTAAAAAGTTGTATTGGCATTCACAGGTAAAAGCAGATATAACTGAAAACTCTACCTCACAAAAATAGGAGACAATATTGGAGAATAAATGCTATAACTGAGCTATTATTTTAGTGATATTTCTAGTCTTTTGTTGAGGATTTTACTTTCACCACTGTCATATACATAGACTGAAATACAGCAGATACTAGTTATAGTTATATTATTACCAGTAGTGAAACAAATGCAAGAACAGCTAAACTTATGTTCAGTGACCACGCTCACCCACCTGCTCCAGTGCATAGGTATCCCTGGAGCAGGTGTCCAGGATATGGACACCGAGGGAGACCCCAGGCAGCAAAGTGTTGTCCATATTGATTCTGTCTATGGCAAACAGCATCGCTTCCAGCCTCTGAATCCCTCTATCCTCGTTCACACGTCCACACTCCTCCATCCCAGCACCTTTCTCGTGCACAGGGAACAGGCCGCCAAGCACCAGATCTCCCTCGATGCGGATCTCCCGGCGGGATGGAGGAGGGTCTCCGACAGAGAGCAAGACACCCCAGCACATCATGACCAAGAGTAGAGTGGGAACGCAGGCCACCATGTTGGGCTCAAGGAGGGCTAGGTTGTCAAAATGTGAGGGGAGGCTTGACAGAGAGTGAGAAAGTGGGAGGTGGGGGGCTGAGGGTTAGGGGTGAGGGGTGAAGGGTGAGGTGTACAGTGCGCGGTGGGGTTGAGTCAAGCAGTGGCCGTGGATGCTTGGGTCGGTTTGTGGCCCATGAAACGGTCAGGGAGAGCTGAATTGGACCACACATGGAGGGGCACACCATCTGGACATCAGTCCTGCTTGAAGCAGAAGAGAAAGAGAAGATAAGAGATATAACTCAAGTCAATTCACGTACCACAGGACAAATCACGAAGCTGTCAGGAGCTGCACAATGAAATACTTTTCTAAGTGTTACTATAAAGTATAAAGACAGCAAAGTAGACCTTTAGTGGAGTTTGGGGACACTGTTAACAAGGGCTCAAAGTTGTTTCCACTTCACAGCAAAAGCCAGGCCATGACTAAAAGGGATATAGAATTGTTTGGAGATTGTACCCCCCCAGTCAAACTTTCTTCTTGTAAGTGTATGTTTGTGTGTGTGTGTGTGTGTGTGTGTGTGCGTGCGCGTGTGTTTGCCCCTGGTTGAATCAGGATAAGCCAGCTTAGATGGCCCAGCCTTCTCAGAAAAGCTTTTCTAATCTGATCTCTGTTCCAACAATTCTCTGCTCGTCCATGAGTTTATAGCCCTAAGTACGTGTGTGTGTGTCTGTGTCTGTGTCTGTGTGTATTATCAGTTATTGCTCCTTCTCTCCCTTGAATAATTACAGAGTGAGGACCGAATGCATTTTACCATGAAAGAAGCTGACTGACATCAATGAGGGCAACACCATTGTAGTTTACAACCCAAGTAAAGCTATCACTGTCTTGTTCAACAACATTTGCCATGTCCACTTTGCTCAGATATAGCCCGAAATATTTTAATAGATAATATAGTTAGTATTTTATCTTATTTTTTAAGGGGCATTCCACAGATTTGTCAAAGTAAATTTACTAGTCATGGAAAGAAGCACTCTTTCAGTTCTTCTGTGGCTCTGGAAAGGGTTTCGCCGCGTTGTTCCCCACAGAAATCATCAGGGTTATCCCAGGTTTGTTGGTCGTTCTGTCAGTCCACCACTTCCGGTCAGACTGAAATATCTTGACAACTATTGGATGGATTTCCATGAAATTTGCTACAGATAATCAAGGTCCCTAGTGGATGATTCTAAAGACTTTGGTGAACTTCTGAATTTTCCTCTTGCATCACCAGCATACCAAAGTTTTCACTTATTCAGTAACACATCACAACATTTACTGGATGGATTGGCAGAATCTGACTTTTTCTCTAGTGCCACCATGAGGTTGACATTTTTGTTCTTTTGATTGGACAACTAAGGAATGGATTGAAATTTGATAGAGACATTCATTGTCCCCAGGAGATGAATCGTAATAAAATCCTCTTTTATTTAACAGCACTATCAGGCCACATTTTTTATTTGTCCATTACTTTGGTTAATGGGGTTTCAAAATAAATGATACTGTCATCAGCCTCAGCTGTACTACTCAGCTCAGCTGTGCTAATAAGCACAGATAGCATTTGTATTTTTCACTATTCAGAGAAGATGTCTTGATATATAGCATGTTACTGTAATACCAGGTGGAAATGGGGCATTACAGTCAGCACATCAAAGCCCCTGCTGCATTGATTTTGACCTTTCTTTTTTTGCGAGTTCTAAAACTTTATGCAAATGCTTTACTAGATGTCCAAAGATTCCAAGATTTTGCTGTAGGTATAATAAATAACCTAGTCTCTCTCTCTCTTGCTATCTGTGTTTATATCTTTTAAACGATTTAACAGTCAGTAAAAGCCCAGAGTGGGAAATAGCTTTCTTCTTTTAAATGCAGTCTCTCATGTCTTTCTTGCAGTCTCTCCAGTCCTCAGGAGAGATAAGATAGAAGCTGGAGGTTGATGTTTTGAAAATCAATCTAGACCAAGGATCAAGTTTGTAGTGAAATTTTTGTTAATTGCTGGCATCTCCAGCCTAAACATGGTTTGTATGTGTGTGTGTGTGTGTGGAAGAGGGAGAGTGAGAGAGAGAGAGACATAGAGCGAGAGAGAGTCTCCCCTCTTTGGTGGGCAGGTAGGAGGATGAAAGCTTCTCTTAGATGCAGTCAGCTCAAATTTTTCTGCAGGCGGCTGCCATACCTTTACCACTCTGCTCTGCAATATGACACACACGTACAGACAAACACACACACCCAGACAAACACCCACCCACAGACGCACACAGACATACACACTCACACACATGCACAAACACACACCTCTGCTTCTCTGAGGGGTTGACCTAAAAGCAGACAATTTCTATGTTTTAGCTCCCTTCTCTCTCAACCAACAGAGATCTGGATTAATGTGTTCAGGAAACATGCAGGAGACACACAGGATTAGAATTCATGATACATCTATGATAAATGATTATTATAAAAGGGATTAAAGTGCTTATACCACATTTGAAGTACAATTTGTGATGAACCCAGATATGGTCTTTTAAAGTCACTCTTGTACCCAGTGAGTGTACATTAAGAAGTTGCATCTAATTCCCACAGAGGACTAACTGTATACATGTATTTCAGAGATATGTAATTTAACTTAATGCCTGTTTTTCATTTTTTTTGGGGGGGGGGGGGGTGGGCGACAACAATTATGGGGTCTATGAAAGATATATATAAATCATCCAAGCTGTCACAAATGCTAGGTGTGTGCTTATGCTTGTGCATTGGGGAGAATAAAGTAGCACCTCTTATATTTCCAGTGTTCCACAGAAATAGCTGGATTTCCTGGAAATAAACTCTTTAAACAAACTTACAGCATTATTGGAGGCCACTTTGAAACTAAGGGGGAACTTTGTAATGAGCTCAGTTTTGAGGACAACACTGCAACAAGGCTGCAGATGTGGCTCTGTGTTTGTTTTGAGTGTGTGTGCATTTGTGCACATGTGCATGCACAGTGTGTTGTGCCATATAAAATTGTATATTTATGGAGCCTTGAGACTTAAACAACAGTCATTCAACACCTTACTTTGACAGCATGCTTTAATATAATTGGCAAGTCTTGAAGTCAATTTCCCAGAAATGTTCCAAATAATATCTCCCAGCATTTTTACACCACTCTTATGGTGTACACTGAAATTGAATGTTTGCTTCATTATAACCTCTTGGAAAGTGCCCAAGCCCAGTTTCCTGATACAAGAGCAACTGTGCAAGCGAAGCACACACTGTGAATATATTTCACTTTTTGTCCCTACTTTCTTTATTACAGAAAATATTGCAAGCAGCATAAAGTATAGGACGATGCATTTGACGTATCGATATGTTTGTAAATAATTCTACAGTATCCCTCAGACTGATCAATGCATTTTTCTCTCCAGGCAGCCACTGGCTACACATCATGTCAGTTCATGGAGTATGGAAAGCTGCATGTTGAGACTTGCGACTTGCTTAAGATACACAATACACCAAAGTGAACATATATTGTTTTGTGAAAGTAACACAACTGGCTGGAAATTCAGTTTTAAGCATGAATATAGGTTAGAAGACGTTCGAGGTTTGAGATTTACAAACAGCATCACATTCACAACCTATGGAGCCAAGAAATCAAACCTAGAAGACATCATGACATCATGTAAAAGGGGAAAAGCCTCTAATTTATTACTCTTAAACCTCAAAATCAGAGCTTCTTGTGTTTAACAGCTTGTTATCTGTGATGCACAGTGCCTGTGGTGTACTTATATCACAATACTGTATTTCAGTGTGGCCAATGTTTGCTTGATCTTTAGTATTCTTCTGCAATTTCATTCATAAATGAAATTTTTTTTGTAGTAAACTGAACTTAAATGACTTGTACTTAAAATATTTTAGCAAAAAACAACACTTGACAACTATGGCAGACTAGCCCCTATATGTGATCATATAGGTCTTATTTGGGTCTTATATCAGGTCTTACATCAAGGTCTTATATCAAGTGTAAATCATGCAAATGCACTATAATCCTTGAATAGGATCATTCAACATTTTGGGAAATATGATGCTTTGTTTTCTGGCTGAGAGTAAGATGTGTGGATTGATACCACCAAAAGGCAGCTTTTGTTACCTTTGGACAGAGCCATTCTAACTGTTTCTCCCTGTTTCTAGTCTTTAAGTCAAGCTAAGCTAACCAGCTGCTGGCTGTGACCTTACATATGACGGACACATACGAGAACAGTATTAATCTACTCTAGAAAAAAAGGTGAACTATAGCTTTAAAGAGTTTTGTACTTTCCGATTCTACCAGTAAAATCAGCAATGAACATACATTTACATATATATTTACTTATTAAATGTACATACAACATATAGACATTGCACGTCTTACCTGAATAAAGAAGCATAAGAGCAGATGGCAGCTGGCACATGGCAACATCACCATTCATACCTATTAAAGAGAGTTGGGGGACATATATGAGGTGAATAAACAACAGCCAGAAAACCACCCGACTGTCAAAAGAAGAAGAGGAGAGAGCATCAGATAAAGGAGTAGGCTGACTACTGACCCTTCTCCCTGGGACCTATGATGCAAAGTAACATCTGACAGACAACCCAATTTCACCTCTGACCCTATCCCCTAAAGTTAGTGAGTAGGTTGCATACGCTTCACCACACTCCTCTTTTGTTTCTCGTTTTGCATCCTCTGTTTCCTCCATGGCATCACCCCTGCATCCTTTCCTCCTCTCCTCCTTTCCACTCTACCAGCCTCTCTTCGCTGGTGCTCCACTCTCCCCATTTATTTCCACCTCCCTTACACCCTCCACAGCCCTCGCTCTCCCTCTAACAGGCAGGGCTGCTGTGGATGACACGTATCCAGCTGAGAGCAGCCATGCAGGGTCAATGGACCGCAGTACATTGAGAGGAGAGATAGCCCCACAACCCAGCCCTCTCTCTGTGTGTTTTCTGTTTTCTTTCCACTGTGTGTGTGTTCATGATTGTGTGTGCTTGTTTATCTGTCTATAGTGCACCTCACAGAACACACAGCTGCACCAGTGACATGAATCTCACAGTATGGGGTAACACTGTATGTGCAGGTGTGTGAGTTCTTTCATTTTTGTTTTGAGAAAGAGAGATGGGAGGAGGGCTATCAGAAGCTTTGTTATTACAGAACAGCAGACTCCTTATTAGACCTGCACACTCTCAGAGGTTTATCAGTTAATTCATCCAGTTACTTTGTGTGTTTCGATCTCTTTCCATTTCTCTCTTCTTCTATCTCTTCCTCACTATTTGGGAGATTAAGGTTAAATAAGTACAGTGCTACTTATTAGTACTGAGGGAATGTGAACTGAAGGCACATGCACTGTGTGTAGTCATTTTCAAAATGTGTTAAAAGTGTACTACTTTTGTTTTGACCCTCACATAACAATTACGTGTGTGTGTGTGTGTGTGTGTGTGTGTGTGTGTGAAGACATGGTGTCCTAGACTTCTGACAGTCTAACGGGTGCAATGGGCTGTGACCATTTATTATTTAAGAAGTGTGTTTTAGGCAGGAAAGACTGATGATCCATAAATAGGACAGAAGGATATCACAAAACACAACAGCCAAACAGCCAGCGAGACATGATGTACATCCTCAATCCCTTTGAAGCAAGCACACCAATCCACATGGTGTAAAAAAACACTAGTGTAGGTTCTGTCCATTCACTAAAGTGTATAAAAGTGTACTAAAAATGTATAAATGTGTAGGGTGACAATGACTAACTTGGGTTAAACCGCCTTAATCACAAATTATCAATCAAAATATCAGTAATCAATAATCAGGTACTCCGAGCTCAGATGGCTATTGATGTTCTGTTCACTGAGTCAGATAGAAACTGGTCTTTTCTGTATTGATTAATCAGTCCATTTTGTGACCTGCATTAGGTTCAAGGGTTAAAGGCCGTATCATGTTAGAAACATGGTATTGGATTTTCTAGATCTTACAGACAGCTGAAATGGAAAGCTTTTAACCGTGCAACCGCTGGTCTTTGTTTAACAAAGGAGCTGTGGTTCCACATTCGAGGGGTGCAGTTCCCGTGCTGTTATAGATAAAGAAGTACATTTGTAATGAAAATTGGATTTAACCCATACAAGAAGTGGTGCGCTTCAGGGACACATAGACTAAACCTCGCTCTCAAGTGCAGTGGGTACTCTAAAGGGATTCTCCACTAAAGAGCTTTTAACCTTTGAGCACCACACAAAGTCTACATTAGTAGTCTACATTGTGTTCAGCATTGCGGTCTTACACATTTTAATACCGCGGGACCTCCAAAAATGGTTTGGAACACAAGGACTATTAATTCACTGCTATAATTGACAGAAAAGTAATGAATAGTTTTGATTATTTGATTTTCAATTTCATCATTTATTTCAGTTCTATATAAAGCAAAAATGCCAAACAACTACTGATTCCAGCATCTCAAATATAAAGATTTTCAGTTTTAATCACTGTAAATTAAATGTTTTAGATTTTGGACTCTTGGTTTCACAAAACAAGCAATTTGAAAACATTGCCTTAGACTCTGGGAAAAGTGATGTATATCTTTTTAATGTTTCACTGGCATTTTATAGACCACAACTGAAATTGAGAGATTAATATACAGTATTATAAAAATAACTATATGTATCTGTTTTGTCTTTCAATTGCGTTTCAATCAGCTGTCTCTGTCTTCATAGTTTTCACAGTGTGTTTTGGTGGTCCATGGCTCATCTGACATGGCGTGATTAGAAATGGCTGTTCAGCCTAAAAACAGACCAGGGTTAGAAAATGTGTGAAGGCATACATCAGATTCGCATTTCATCACTGTAGAGGGGGCAGGCCTGTCAGAAGGAGAATTACCTCTCTGTGGATGGCATCTATCAACTTAACTGTCATGTAATGACCCTGGGAGTCATCATGGAGCATCAGTCAATCTCTTCATGGCGCGGGTGCCGCTGCATTCTACTTAATTCACATTCACACCCCACCAGCCTGTCGTCACCATGGTCAATACATGAGGTGTACAGAGCATTACAATGGACAGGTAGAGAGCAATGGAGAGTATTGACCACAGTACATCTCAGAGAGTTAGAAGAATAGATTGGTTTGGACGGAGACATAAGACTCTTAGGGAGAAATAATGTTGGGTGGTTTTGGTTGATTCAAGTCAGGTGGTGATACTGCAGTCATTCCTCACTAATTATCGGAATATTAAGCAATGTACTAAACCTATTTATCACTTTGTATGTTATGAGAACAAAAATGTTTTTATCTAATCTATAGTTTATATTGTATAAAATTGTATAATACATACAGATTGTAGTAAGCATTATGCATCTACTGTATGTAGCTCAGTCAGTTGTTTGAAACTAAAGCACAGCCATCTGCAGGCTCCTCCCTCTTATTATATGTCTGTGCTTGGACCAATTCTATTCACCTTATATATGCTTCCTTTAGGCAATATTATCAGGAAGCACTCTATAAATTTTCATTGCTATGCAGATGATACCCAGTTATATTTATCGATCAAGC
>JAVQJL010082581.1:0-10689 GCA_036024295.1 Nannoperca obscura | reverse complement strand
TGTGTGTGTGTGTGTGTGTGTGTGTGTGTGTGTGTGTGTGTGTGTGTGTGTGTGTGTGTGTGTGTGTGTGCGCGCGCTCCATGGTGGAATTTTCTTTAGATTGTCACAGAATTAGTCTGATATATTGGTTTACCACGGCAGCAGATGGCTGATATTGCTCACCTATAAGAATGGCATCAGGTATATTGATGACATTGATTCTGTCTACAACAAAACTGCTGTGTATTTCTTCCAGTGTTTCTTTAAAGATAAAAGTTTTGTAGCTTTTGCACTCTGGCAGAATAAATAAATGAGTTAAATTCTAGATATGTTTAGCCTCTCAAGCCTCATAGAGATCCACAGACAAGTAATTGAGACATAAAGGCTTTGGTTTAAACCTAGCATGTTAGCACATTACACAGTAAGTTCACCAACCTCATGGCTGATGTGAGAACCAGAACATTTCATTTTCATCTGTATTTAATTTAACTTTAATACATTTTTAAATGTATTAATTTTAGAATTGCTTTAGGCTATTTTATTACAGATAGAAAAAGTCAAATAGGCTGCATAATTCATCAATAAAAGGTAGGCTACAACACACAAACGAAATGCAGATTTAAATATAATTCTGGCATATAACTTCTTGTTTTTTTATTGGAAATAAAGAAACAGTGCTCTCTCTCACCATGTGGCAGCCTGCTTATTGAAAGACGCATTGCTGAGAGAGAGCATTGCTGGGCAGCATTATACAGCGGTTTCTATGAGGGGTAAGAATGACCACTTAACAGCTTATTATAATTTCTATTCTTTTGATTCCCCCCCCATAATTAACTCGATGATTAATAAACACATTTTGGGAAGAGTCAAGAACAGAGAGATGTAGGGGTGTTATTTCAGCAGAGTTACATGGATTTGAAAACGTCAGAGGGTTCAAAATGACTCCATGGTGGTTCCAGTATTAAAGACGTAACTGTGCAGCTCTTTACACTGTGGTGGTTAAAAGTACATTCATAATCACACTGGACCCAAAGATCTCATCTACAATAGATTCCTTTCAGTTTGGTGTTGTGTAACAGTCTCAACTTTTCAGCTCTAAAGAGTTAGATGTTTCTTACATCATGACTCATTCACAGATATCCGTTAATTCTAAATATTTCCCAAATGAATTGTTCATGCCTCATTACGCTTGCAATTTATCACATTGCATGATGTGAATGATCTTGGCCAAGTGTTAATAGATAGACAACAGCTTTTCTCGGTCCTCTCCAGCCTAGACTTGCTGGACAGTAAATATTTGGACATGGAGGGGGACATAGGCCCGTTGCACAGTGAGGAGGACCTTGAACTTTTAGATCTCCCACACTGGGCTTCATCGGGCGAGTCGGGGGGGGGGGGGACCAGCCAGAACTCTTGGCTGAACACACCCACGCAATCGCTGACAGTTTTCTTTCTTAGATTTCTATTTTTGTGTGTTCTAAGACAGTTTACAATAAACACCGACATGAAACATGGGGAGAGAGCAACAAAGCAACAAATATCTAATAGCAGTTACATGGAATTCAGTTTCCATTACCACCTATTTTCATTTTAACCATGATACAAGCATGAAATAAAGGGTTTATAACACACTATAATGTATTTGTATATATAGTGTGTTATAAACCATTTGTTACATGTTTATATACTCCTTATAAATGCTAAATGAGGAGGTTGAAGTGTTACCAAACACGAGTCAACATGGATAACCCGGTTTTATAAATGTTGAAAGTTTTAGTTTTGGATTTGTAACACTTTTTTAAGTGTTGCAATAACTGTACAAGTCACCGTGTCCATGCTTACATCTTCCAGGTGTTGTTTCATTTATTGATTCATTCGTGTTTGAAAAACTTCTAAAACTGACATTATACACATGGAATCCAAGGCAGTCACGACACCAAGAATACAAAGAAAACATCATTAGAATGCAACAATGCTGCAAATTCAAATGTATGTGAAAATCTCTCCATTGAAAACCATTATGATTGAATACCCAGTTAACACTGCAGTATTAACAGTATTATTTCTATCGTACCGGCATTACATATATGTATCTCTATCCTTTTACATTTGGAGGAAACAGAACATCCTGTTCTCTGCTGTTGGGATTATAGTTGATTTCAGGTATTCATTGTTACATATTGACAGAATGGAGGAAAACTGCCTTGAGTTTAACTTTACATACTTGTACGGCGACATCTAAGCAGAAGTGTGTTGTGAGGAGTACAACAGGGCCTCATGGGCTCATTGACATCTCTGTGACCCTTAATGCACAACACACTCACTGCCTCTCCTTTTGTGTGAACCAGTGCTCTGGTAGTGTTGGAGGGAGGGAGTTGGGGGGATTCTTGCTCCAGGGCCAGGGTGAACTTCCTGTGAAGGTGTAAGGGATAAACTAAGAGAGGGATGCTGGGAAAGGGTGAGGCCATGTGAGGAGATGAGAGTCTGAGCCCAGCTTAGATATCCTTCTTTTAGAGGTTCCTGACATCCCTACCGGCTATCATATTCTCCATGGCCTTAACACACATCTACACGCACATACACTTTTGTCTTGCTCTTTTCTTCTCCCTGTCCCCTGTTCCGACCCTGAGCGCTGCTTTTACTGCGAGCAGAGACACTTAGTGCTGTCAGACCACTTGTAAAAGCTTCTACCCCTTTCACTCTCTCTGGCTTCGGCTTGCATCAAAAGCAGAGGCTGGTTAACACCGCCGGTGGCTGCTGAGGGTCGTGGCAAGGGACAGGCTGGCTAAGTGTAAACGTTCATGCTGCCCTGTATTTTAGCTTGGATAGCTTTAATGTAAGGAGAGGGTGAGGTGTTGACAACAGGAGTGAAGCGTCCTCTGAGACTGTCCTCACCAGAAAGAAACACAATCTGTATTTACCTGACAATAGGCCCCATGTGTTCATGAAAATGATTACTGTCCTCAATAAGTACAAAAAAAACCCAGCAGAGTTGGCATGGAATTATACCATGACAGATCTTTTGGGGACGAGGTTAGGATGGATGATTAAATTACTGTGTGCCTTTGGCATGAGAGACAGCTGTTCACACCCTGTCTCATACCAACAGTCATTGTTGGTTTCCTTTAACCATGACACAGATGTTTTCCTTACCGGAACCACAGCCAAGAGCCTTACCTAAGTGTTACAGAGTAAATATAGTCATCTAAACTTAAAGGGAAACTCCAGTAGTTTTAAACATGGGCCATGGGTCTAAATGACTAAAAGTCACCAAAAGTTTTGGAACTGGTCCAGTAGATTGCCCCCACCAGCAGCTGGTAACAGGCTGCAATGACTGACACTAGACACTAGAATAACAGTCTGAGTCTGTCATTGGCAAAAAGAAACACTTTTAGTGGACAGACTTTTCACAGACGCAAATGCCTGTAAGGATTACGTTGCAGACATTGCAGCATTAGCGTACCAACTGGACCAATTACAAGACCTTTTGGTAACCATTAGTCATTTAGACCCAACAATTTGTGAAAAAAAAAAACAGGGCCCAGGTTTAAAACCTTAATTACATAGTATCAAGAGAAAGCAACAGGGTTCATGGGAAATGCAGTTTTGAGAAACAAAATACTACATTTAGAAACTTTAAAATGACATATTACCCAGTATTCTGTACTGCCAGAATGGGCTCTGTCAGTGTTAAAATGTTTGTTACATGTTATACTATTGGATTATTATTAATATATATGTATCATTTTAATATTGTAACCGACTGAGGTAGAGCTAATTTTACTCATGTTATATGCTTTCAGTCAGCTTAATTAATTTTATGGTAATATCTTGTAGGCTCATTATATGTTTTTAAAATCGTGATGATATGCAAGATACATTTTAGTTTGTTTTCATTTTCACGTCTAGTTAACTGCTGAACTAATCCTTTAACTGTTTTCTTTCTCTCTTCCATGTGGTGATGTGCTCGTGTCTTATGTGGTGATACAGGTGAGTGCCACACTTTCAGCTTTATGACAATGAACCGCACAGTGCTCTCTCTGTCACACTCTCTCTCTCAGCCCCTCAGTTTCGGTGTCAGACCCTCAACACTCCCACCAAGGGGAGTGTCCTGACACTTTATTCATTATTTTAATCAGATGCAATTACCACCACTCTGAGGACAATTGAGTTTTGTTGACTGCCCTTTTTCTGTTAGCCCATGCCCCTGCCCCAGCCTCCCCCCCCTGCACGGCCCACCACGACACACACATAGACAACTGTCCCGAACAAGAGTTAAAAGTCTAAAAGTCAGGCAGGCGTGTAGGCTTAGGGGTCAGGGATTGAAAACACACATTTTTCTGTACCCGATTCACCAGCTTTATTTCAATCTTAATGAGGGAGGAGTGTATCGCTGCAGGGGTGGAGAACTGATTGAAGTGTTAAGAGGACTTGTGTTTAGCTGGCCTGTCAGAGCCCAGTGCAAACTGTGTTTAGAGTGTGATTCTGTGTGGTTTTGGCGTATCATCCAAGCGTTCCTTTGGTCATGAGGTGGGCGAAGCTTGGGGGGGGGGGGGAGGGGGGGTTGGGGGTTAAAAGACCGTGTGACGCTGTTGTGGGACGAGGCGTTGAACTGACCGCTTTTGTGCAGAGCGACAAAAAGATGCTCGCGCCAAAAGCAGGCCTGCCTTTGTCCTCACCCCTCCCATTATATCTGCACCACTGCAAAATATGATTTCAGATCATCCCAGAAGAAAAGGAAAGATCGGTTGGAGGTGGGGGTGGGGGACGGTTTTGTCTGTGTATGTGTGTGTGTGATGCGTGTGAAGAGAGGGAGGTGAGGAGGAGGGGCAGCTGCTGAATAGCCTCCTGTGTAGTAATCAGCAGGCTGAGCCCCCCAGGATGGGCGAAGAAGAGCGGGATAAAGACCGTAAGTGTTCTGAAGATGTGACCGCTACACCACCGCTTCTTTTGCCTTGTGGGCACTAGGAAAGAATTCACAGATCTGTCATCTGCCAGACATTAGCCCAACAGCCCCCGACCCCCTCCACCCCTTTTCTTTCACACACACATACACATCCCTGTTCTTCCCTCAACCGTCGTCGGGATTCCTTCCTGTAACTTTGAGTGACCTCCTCCCCAGACCAGACACACAATAACCCAGCAGATCCCTCCTGGTGTGAGAAGACTTAGCCAGTGTATCAGAAATGTATGACTCGCCTTCAGGTAGACTGCAAGTGTGTGTAAAAGAGAAAGAAGTCAGGTTGGAAGCTGAGGAGGAGTACTGAGGATGCTCGCTCTGCACATTGCACTCCAACAAGAAGGCAATATAAACATGACACACCAACAGGGTGGGGGAATTCCTCATGCATGGTTACTAACCAAACATGAAATGTTTATGCTGTCTGTGTATGGGAGGGTGTGTGGATATTCGCGCTCGAGAAAAACAAGGGACATGGTTGACTCTGATCCGCATGTGGTGCCTCCCACCGTTTCATGTATTCTTGCATCACAGCGTGGTCGGGAGGGCGGCCGCCGTCCCCTGACTAAAGATATGGATATTGAACAGGACAAGACATTAACATTTCACCAGCACCTTTCCTACCCTCTTCTTTTTCTCACTCTCTCTCTCCCCTTTCTTTTGACATGGTGCTGGCATTCCCTAGAGCTGTAGCACTCACAGTGTGCTGAAGCAAGGGCCACAAGCCAGAGGCACAGCCACATAGCGTCGGGAG
The DNA here is from genome assembly GCA_036024295.1 of Nannoperca obscura. Classification (NCBI taxonomy): domain Eukaryota; kingdom Metazoa; phylum Chordata; class Actinopteri; order Centrarchiformes; family Percichthyidae; genus Nannoperca; species Nannoperca obscura. The sequence goes on along the minus strand of JAVQJL010082581.1, from coordinate 4,996 downwards.
ATAGAGCAAAGTGAGCTGAAGAGAGGTACCTCAGAACAGAAAATGTGCAGCCTTCATGTGGTAGAAGAGCCTCGGGCAGCCTGCTTTATCCCCGGGCACTCGGCTCTCTGACAGCTTTTAAACCACCCTCATTCCCCCCTTTTCTCACGTTACTTTTAATGATCTACTGTGTGAAGCGCATTTGAGTCAGAAATTGAAATAACAAAACACTCACAGGCTGAGTTACAGAAAGGTTGTCCTGAAATGACTTTTTATTCTTTGTTGTTATTGCTTTTTAGGGTACTTTTTTGTTCATTTAAGAAATGGTTTTCTCTTCCCTTTTGAGTGTAATAGTGTGTTGGGTTTATCTTTGATAAGGTATTGTTTGGATATTTACAGTGCCTTGTGCTCTGTTGGTTTTGTATTGTTAGGGCCAGTGGCGACCGTGCATTTCACCCCTAGGCCTTCAGTGATGTCCTACTTAGTCCGACTTCAATAAATACCTCTCATAATACCATCATTTATGACACCACGTGACCACGGCTGGAGAAATAGTACACAGAAACACACTTACACTGGACATTGCATCACCTCAAGTGTGTACAAAACGGGCTATTTTCCAGTGCATTTAAAAATCGCATCAGCAATGAAAATGTGGTACTGTCAAAACTACAAAATAAAAGGGTATTTAAAATGATCTGTCCAAAAAGTTTTAATAAGTTCACACAGAATACAGGCAAGCTTTAACAAGATTCTACACTAAATTGCAAAATCGCAGTTTAATATCAGAAAGACACCAACAAGACGGCCACTTCTTGGCGACAGCCAGCGGCACAATGAAACACAATGACACAGGTCTCTTTGAGTACAACCACACAGCTGCGCCAGTGCGTAAATGAGTATCCAATCACAGGACACGTACATGTCACGTTCAACGTGAGACCTTCTAGAAAGCCTACTGTCAACAACTCGTGATCTGATTGGCTATCGCAACTGTCTATCAGCTGTATGTACCCGTTCACTTACATTGCACAGACGCCCGCATTGTTGATTTTGAAGGCCTCAGGCAGATTTCATACAGCCTGGCAACACAAGCTAGCTGAATTCTGATTGGATAAAAACACAAACATGAAGAGAGTATGAAGAATATTTGTATATATTTAGGGAAAATAAATTCAAAATAAAATTAACTTTTATCAAATTACGATCATGATTTATGTCAGCAGAGAAGGCCTTGCTGGCCCTGACGGCCCACCACTGGTTGAAGCACTGGACACCAACACCCTATGCCTCTTGTAGGGAGTGATGAGGGGGAGTGGGTGTTGGAGGCATGGGTTCCCTCCGTCTGTGAGGATAAAATACCCTGGAGGAGGATAGAGTGAACACCAGTACAGTGGGCTGTGGTGGAACACTCTCAAGTCATGGACTGACCCAGGCCAGCCCACATAGGTGTCAATGAAGTGGCCCTGATGGTCACAAACAGCCTGCAGAATGATTGATTGAAACAAATTCCTGTTCCTGTAACACTATCCATCAGGGCCACTCAGTGGCTGGATGCAAACATGGCAGCTGTCGATTGCTCCAGACACTCATATTTATCCTGCAGTAAAGGGGTCTTGGCTGGTTTAGGGAAAGGTGGAGAAAAAACGTGTTAAATAAACAATAGCTAAATATTAAGTGTGGAGAGCTTAGATAGATAAGGTTTAAAGGCAGATAAGGCATTGCTATATATCTATCTGTCTGGGTTATTTTAAATCTGAAACAGTTTTGTCAAAATTGTATGAAATTAGCCATACATTACGTTAATTGGCTGTTAACATTATTTTTATTCTTTTTTTTAATTCATATTTATTATTTTGTCTTTTATATTTTGTATTGTCACAGGCTAGGAGAAAGCATTTCCCTGTTGTTATACTTGTGTGACTGCACATGACAAATAAAACTTGAAACTTGGCTATTAGTACACACATTTTTGTGTTTAAGTAAGTACTCAGATCATGCACTGAAAAGTAAAAGTACAAAGTATTGGCATCCAAATATACTTAAGTTACTAAAAGCCAAAGTGCATAATGTGCATTTCAGAATATATATTATATAGGATTATAATTATTGATCCATTAATGTTTTGTAATTTATTGCTTTAATGTTGCAACTGCTAAAGGTAGAGGTGATTTAATAATTACCTTATATAGGCCTAATGCTGGGGAGCTTTATGAATTTATATTTTGTATTAATAATTGAATCTGTAAAAGTAATGTAACTACAGTTATCTAGTTAACGTAGTGCAATAAAATGTCCAATATTTGTATCGACGCCAGCAGTGAAATATCTCCATCTCTTTCAAAATATAAAACAATTAAAAAAATATAAATAAAATGTCTGGCTCCATTTTTACAATGTTGTCAAGGGCAGCTGTCAAGGTTGCTAGGCAACGGAGCGGAACCTCATAACGCTGAGTAAGGGCGGGTTAATCTGGAGATGCAAACAAAAAATCCTTTGTATACCAGACCATATTATTGAGCAACGCACGGTTTATATCGGCATCTCTGAAGGGACGAGGCCCCCGAGTTGAGACACAGCTTATGACTGCTAAAAGAGAATCTGTGTAGTAAGTATTATATACTGTTGAAACTTGTGACCTTTACAATGTTTCTTTTTAAATGCAACGTCAGCAGTAATGTGGGCACTGTACTGAACTGTCATGGTGAGGAGGGAGCTGAGCTGAAAGGCAAATATTTTGATCCTGCCCCGAATAAGCGGAAGAAAATGGATGAAGGGAGGATTCTCTAACTTGATCAACAGTGCAACAGGAGTCGTAGTGTTGTTTTAAAGAATGCAGTGGCAAGTCTCTGCAGCTTTCAGGGGCATTTAGACTAACAGGTTTAGTGTGTTCAACTCTCAGTGTCTACATTGCTGTTAGGGAAAAGTTCATTTCAGTTTATCAGACCAGCCTCATCTCACTTCTAGTGTGCTGTCTCCTCTCTCACACACACACACACACACACACACACACACACACACACACACACACACACACACACACACACACACACACACACAGATAAAGAGAGAGCTAGGGCTGTATGGAAAGAAAGTAAGGAAAACTGAAGTATCGAAAATGGGCAAAAAGGGCAGATTCATTGTCTTGTTGATATATTCTTTAATAATACTGTTCCTGAATCAAATCAGGATTATAAGTTTGGGGTTTTATTTTAATGGTAAACATTTCCCCCAAGGTACAGTATGAACAAAAATGTTTTAGAATTTGTGATGACTTACTACACACAGTAAGACATAGTCCAAGGCTGTTGACAATGATGTATTGAAAGCTTAACAAGTACTTAAAGTACTCTGCCCTCTAACTAACTGATACAAATACCAATATGGATTTCTTTCAATAAGGATACCTTAACTTTGGCTATTAAAGAATTAAGGACCACAACATTTTATGATTGAGTCACACTTTTTCCTGTGAGGCAAAATTTTCCTGAAAGAAAATAATGACTTTTCATTTTTTATATTCCATATAAATATTTTCTCCTAAAAACTGAAACACAAATACAGTATACACTCAGTTGCTACTTTATTAGGCACACCTAATTAAAGCTAATGCAGTCTAATACAATAGTTCTGGCAACTGAGTGTACATTGTGTTGCAGTAAAATGGATTTGCTAAAAATTTTCAAATAAAAGCCTACCAGGCCTACCAGCTATGGGGCAGTAGGAAAATAAAGTAATACTTGTAATTAATTACAACTGTGTACTTCTACTGTACCTAGCAGGTAAGGACATGCCTTTTGGAATAAGACTTTTAATGTAAACCTTTTGCCAGAAGTGTTTGTCGAAGTGAAACAAAATAAATAGAGGGAAATAGATGTACTCCTACATATCATTTTACCACTGTTACTGGACATGTCTTAAAGCTAAATAGAATAAGGAAGACCTTTGAGAAAATAAATACATTCAAACATGTACAGTGTGGAGTAGTTTCACCAAGCCTGCAAATGTGAATGATTTCTGTCTTTATTTGTCAGACCTGTGCTAGACTGGCACCATTTCCAGGTGTACCCTTCCTCTCAGCCAATGTGAGCTAGGACACAGGATAAGCAGACATACTGCATGCATTTAATAACAATGTTGTCTTAAGTTTCAGAGTTATCAAAAATTAAGTTGTTAAATAGAAACTCTTTTTTCTCGGGCTGTTAGTAAAGTTGTTTTTGTTAGTTTTAATGGTCAATTGAACATTATTGAAAAAAACTATTTTTAATTCTAAGTTAAAATCAAACAATTGTTTGGCCACTTGGGGGCTGCAAACCAAACAATATTGACCTAAAGTTAAAATGCTCTTTTCCCTTTATCTGTCCTCCAGCAGTGTCCAGCCAGCTGCTCGCTCCATCTTCTCATCCCCTAATGCTCAGGGGCCCTCTCTGGGCTCCTGTCAGCCCCACACCCACATCATGTTTCTCAAGACCCACAAGACAGCTAGCAGCACTGTGCTCAACATGCTGTACCGCTTCGGAGAAGAGCATGACCTCCGCTTCGCCTTGCCGTTGGGCTACCAGCTGGGCTACCCACTGCCCTTCAATGCTCACAGGGTCAAAGGATACCGAGGTCCCAGAGCTGTAGAGTTCCACATCATGGGCAATCACATGAGATTTAATAAGCTGGAGGTGAGTTGTTCAGAGGTGAAATGGCATGGGGGATGATAATGATGATGATGATGATGATGATGATGATGATGACGACATATTCTGTAGTGATGTGGATTCAATTCAATTCAATTCAATTCAGTTTTATTTATATAGCACCATATCATAACAAAGTTATCTTTAGCACTTTTTCATATAGAGCAGGTCAAGACCGACTCTTATATTTACAAAGAATCAGCAGTCCCACCATGAGCAATTCAATTCAATTCAATTCAATTTTATTTATATAGCGCCATATCATAACAAAGTTATCTCAGGGCACTCAATCACATGGAGCCGGTCGAGACCAACTTCCACACACACAAAGA
>JAVQJL010082574.1:0-10485 GCA_036024295.1 Nannoperca obscura | reverse complement strand
TATATATATATATATATATATATATATATTTACACACCATGCTTCTTAGTTAAGTTTATTGTTCTTTGCCTCTATAGCAATCGTTTATGACAAATTACTTTTAGTGCAAATTGGCAAATGTTAGCATGCTAACACGCTAAAGTAGATGGTAAATCAATGTCAGGTCAAAAAGGAAACTAGTTATCACCTGGACTGCAGTTGTAGAGTCGATCTTCCGCAGATGTGAATGTGTGGGACAAACCACTGCTTCACTTTTTAAAAGGATCAAAATGGATGCAGCAGAACTGGAAGAACCGTTTTTTTTATTGAACACGTTCTTGTCAGAACATGACGCCTACATTACCCCCAATGCAACTGGGCGGCCAACAGTTTGGTCAGAGATTTGGATGCATTAGGCTAGTAGCGGCTAATGTAGCCTCTAGCGGAGGCGAGGAGTAGGCTACAGAGGTCTCACTTCTTTCTAACTTTACACCATCATATTTTTAATTTGCAAAGTTGTCTTCAGCCTGAACCGATGCTGACTCAAGTGACATCATAAGAGGCAATTTATCAGAGACAAAAGTATTTATACAACATTTTCACACATGCAGTGGTAGTCCCTAATATGTTGTTACTATGGTATCCACACAATAGCAATATTTACCTATATTCTTCTTCTCCATGCTTTTATAAATAAAGGAGCAACACACATTGAAAGCACTTATTTTATTTATTTTACAATAAATAATAAAAAGGACATCTCTTGTTCACCACAAACTAAACCCAAACAAGGCTACAGCAACAATAGCTTCCTAGAAGCTAACAGAAATAAATAACAATATAGAAACATTGCAAACATAACATAAAATATTAGTAGTGCTCCGGGGGAAGAAAGTAACATCTTTCCTGCATAATCTTTTCAAAGTACAACAACAAAACAAGCATGTTGGCTTTCTTAGTGAAGATAAATGAACTGATGCCGATGCTGATTTCTATAGTGGATAACTTGAGTTGTTTATCTGCTGCCGTCACTTGAAGTAAAAATATAAATATTGGTTACAATCACAAGGTGCTCAGACTTTATCAAGTACAGTAGGAAATAACATTTAACTTAGCTTTGACTCCGTATCGCAGCTTCAGTGAATCTCATAATATTGTACACTTAAATAAAGATGGTATGGGAGTTTAAATTAAATCAGAATAGTAATTGATGTTGTTTGATTTAATATAAGATTCTCCCTGGGAGATCTGCAAAATTGCATTAATATGCAACAAATCTAGGTACTTTCAATCTCCTGTAACTAAGTTTCCTGGAGATATTAAGTAACTGAGTAAAAATGGATACCACCTAACCTGTCTCAAATCTTTAAAAACACACTCCTCAGGAGGTTTTCTATAATTAAAATATACTCTGTTTATCCAAAAGGAACAGGTTCACAGTTAATCTGTACCTCGAAACAAAACTTAGTTCTAAAAAATACAGATTTTAGCTCAGTTTACTTACTTACAATATTAAATATTTACTCAAGAAATGTGGTGAGACGATTCTGAACCCAATCCCATATCAATCCAGATCAGGGCAAAGCTACAGGTAGACTGATAAATCAGTCAATGTAGTAAATTATAATATATATATAGGATATTAGCGGACAATGGGCAGAATTTACGTTTAAATGAGATGACGCTCACTTCTGTTGCGACAATCATCTCAGAATTTCACATTTTTGCACATTTGGATTTCTAATGTTTTAACACGCTGCATAGCGAGAGCGGCATGTCAGCAGTAGCTTCAGTCCTTCATCTACTCTGGATGCGTTCAGCCACAGTACCGCAGGCAGTTCAGATGGGTTTTGTGCAGCGTTCACAGTCCAACACACACTCACCGATGTGAGAAAGCCAATTTAAAATGCCACATCCTTTCTCTTACAAATTAAAACGTCAAATTCATCAGAAAAATATGCGCCATTTTTTTATTCAGTGCACTCCATACGTGTTCTGCTATAACCTGTTTGGCTCTCGGCCAATGCTAGCAAACATCAGATAGATACTACGGTATAACATTACTATTAGTCAGTTCACTAACTTAATGACTCTTCTCTGCTTGTGCTACTGTTACACTACATTTAAATATTTACCATTATCGCGTTATTTAATTTAATTAAATAATGGGATAATGTAATATTTAATTTAGCAGTTACACAATCTCACTTTAAGTAACAACTTCAAGTGGTTGTCGTGTTTTTTAATCGTCCGTTTCACAAGTGTCTGACAGATACAAAGAATATATTTTAGTTTTAATCAACACAGCTGTCCACAGAAGCTGTATAATGGCTTTCCTTTCATACATTTTTGCACACACAGCTTGGTGTTTTTTCTTCAACTTACACATAACTACAGCGACTGTGTACTGGGCTCTAAACGCTGTCAAAACCCATCTGATCACACGAGCAGTGTGATGCGCCTGAACACATCAAGTGAAGACACTGGTGGAGACAAGGTGGGAGCCTCACAACTGAAAACTACAGCTGAAAGGCGCCTTTTACAGACCTTGAATGGTGCTTTTTAATAGTAACTTACCTGCAGACTAGCAGCAGTGTTTCTCTGCCCTCTCTGGCTGAAAGTTTGAATCATAACTGATGGGTGTGGTCAGACGTGTGCTTTGTTGCACATGTAACCACACCCAACCGAGATGTCACGAGGTCCTTGAGTACACTTGTACATCACTGCATCAAGGCGGGAAGTAAAACCACTGGACGTCCACAAAAACACAGGGTTTTCAAGGGGTGTTGTCAAGGGGAAAGAAAAGAGAAATATATTGGGGAAACAATACTTATGTGTTAGAGAATGATTTAAAGGGTCACATTTTAAGAGATCAGCACAAAATATTGGCGACTTCAATACAAAAACCAATATCGGCCGAGTTATAGTAAAAACGGAACATCCATCCTTTTGCTTTTTGGTCCCATCAGCCACGACTGTCTTCCTCCAGCTTTCACCACCATGTGATCTTAAACTCATAGATGGGCCTCTTGCAGTAGTAATGGTTGATAAGGTGCTTGTCACAGACACCGATGCACTGCTGCTCGGCGGTGATGCCGCGCTCAGACAGGTCACTGACGATGCAGTGCAGCAGGTCGTAAACATCTGCCACTGCCTCCCATGGTCCGAAGGAAACGTCCACCTCGCAGTGATGCTCGAAGAGCTTGGCCTCGCTGTCCGAGCGCTCGAAGCGCAGAGAGTTAAAGAGAGGACGCTCGTATGGCGTGATAGGCATCTCCTCCTTGTAGACGCAGATCTTCAACTTGGCAAACCGTGCCTTTTTCTGCATGGCTCTCAGTTTGGCAATCTCCACAATACGCTCCAGATTGTCTGAAATTAAAAACGGTCAAATTTCTAAATGTCATGTGGAAATATTATACAGGCTTACTCGTTATATTTCAGCTGCTCAGCAAGCAGAATTAACTAAATCATGGTGAAGTCCATACAAAGAAAACCTATCTGACTTAAATAAAACTGTACAAATATGTTCATCACATCAAACATCACGTCAGTGTGCAATTTAACAGGTTAACATTATTTAAGATGCCACTCAACGCTGTTTCTGCCTTCTGAGCAAACAAGAACTCAGTTTAATCTTTGAGTTTAGTCGCTTGTGTATTCATAGGTTCACTGAAAACAGGAAGTGCGAATAGCTAATTCGGCCTACTTTAAATGGTGCCAGTTTGCCAAAATGTAAACAGATATAGGTCACTGACTCCGTAGTGCAGTGTCAGACTTTAAAACCCTCCGCTATAGCGTGTAGCTGAAAAAGATTCAATTGTCATGTCAGATTTCGATTTTTTCTTGTTTTCCGTAACTAATGAACATTTACTTCCATGCTCACTTCAGCGTCTTGGGGAGACAGACTCCAGTTACCTTTGTAGTAGGGCATCAGATCGAGGAAAGCTTGTCGCACCTTCTCCCCCGTGAGCGGCTGAGAGTCCTCCAGGCTGTCCAGCAGCGGGCCGATGGAGTAGTAGTGAGCCTCTCTGTGCACCGCTCGCACTCGGTCCCTGTGAGGAAGCTCCCCTTCTCGGAGGAAGTTGAGGATGTCCCTTTAGATGGAAACAGTATCACTAGTACAAATCCGCAGACAACTATATCCCTACCTGATGAATCCTACTTTGAACAAATGGGCTTTGACAACCTTAAATGAGAGAATTTCTTTTGTTTAGTTTTTTTGTTCTTGTCATCTCACTTTGAAAGTTTAAATCAAAAGTTTGAACTATCAGCATTTCTTTCACCAATAGGAAAGACTGCCTTATGGAAATATTAGATTTTTATGTGCCCGGTGTGTTGCTGCTGTACAAAGTCATGACAATATTGTTGATATCATGATATTCCCAGTGTTATGGCACAATCCTACCCTTGCACTACTTGTACTATAGCACAGTAACTGCAGCAATTTGATTTGTATACAGGTAATGTTTGTTTGTTTAATATCTATTTTCATACATACGCTCTAACTAGATGTTTTGCTTATCTTTACTTAGCTCGTACATCTCTATTTGAATCTTCCTGTACATTTGTTCTCAGTATACTGAAAGCTACTACTGGCAACTGCACTCAAAATACGTGTATGTATCAACATACTTGGCCAATTAAGCTGATTTTTATTCTGCTTCTCTGCAGCAGAACCTGGGAGGCTTGTGAACATTGAGGATAAAATGAATGCAGAGAAATACAGAGGACCCCCGGAGGAAGAGCTGCTGCAGTGTACAACACAACAGCAACTTGGAAGATTTATTTTCCAGCAGGACAATAGCCCCAAAAACATACAGTCGGCTAAAAAGACCGACATTAATGTCCCAAATGAAAAGGCTCCTCCTGAGTGTCTGACTACACCTGCAGCAGACTAGCCTCCTTTTAAAATTGTATAACTTTATATAATTACATATCGTCCATCTGTCATTCTGTCAGGTCTTTCTTGTTAAATCTTTAATACACACCTCCTTACACAGACATACAGAGGCATTTATTCAGAACTGACCTTACTCCAACCCCCTTCTTACATAAGTCATATATCTTGACTGCTTGTTATCGCATTCATATTTTAGCCACACAAGCAGCTCCAGGGACGCTAATGTCGGCCCACTTTGGTCCAGATTGAAATATCTTGTGAAAATTTGTACAGACATTCATTGTCCCCAGAGGATGAGGCCAACTCACTTTGGTGATCCTTGGACTTTTCCACTAGCCATGAGGCACATATGTGACTTTGAATGACATACATTGTCCAACACTTTGGTTTATAACCAAATGACTGCAGATAGAGCGCTCACTTAGCATGCGAGAGGTAGCGGGATCGATGCCCGCATCCTCCAAGTATACACTTTTTACAACCACCACTGCTCCTGAGTACCCACACAGACAATACAGTGCAATAATAATATCCACAATAATGTAAATTCAGTTGTTTTTTTGTATATATATTTATTTATTAAACTTTTTTTATTCCATATTGTTAAAAAGCTCTTACATGCTATATATTTTGTATTTTTTATATTTTATATGTACTACTGTTTGTTTGCACTATCACCTTTCCTACTGTATGCCCTGCAATTTCCCCATTGAGGGACTAATAAAGGTTTATCTAATCTTAAATTGAATTACATGTGTTTAGTGCTAATGTTAGCATGCTAACATGCTAAACTACGATGGTGAACATGTTAGTGTAAACATTACACCTGTTAAACATCAGCTTTGTCGTTTTGAGCATGCTAGGATGCTGATGTTAGCATTTAGCTCAAAGTGCCACTGAAGCTAAGTACAGCGTCACAGAGCTGCTAGCATGGCTGTAGACTCTTAGTGTTATTATTTTATCAGTATGGGCTGCCTCCTGTAAGTATCCAATCAAATGTCAAATGTAATATTATAACATTATTGTCTGTTTATCTGTACTTTATATGAATTCTTTTGTGTTTTAGTCTTTATGTTTGTTGTTTTGCACTACTAAAAACCTATCCTCTTAAATATGATATATATTGTCTGGAGATCTCAGTGATGAACGAAAAGCTTACAGATCTCTGTAAAGTTCAGATACAGATATATCGTTATAGGCATATATGGCAGCTGTCAGGCCAAAAGTAAGAAAAGCACAGCAGCACAGAAATAGATATGTAAATCAGTTCACAGCACGCGCAGAAGCCAGAGACACCAATTTGTCTCATAGAATACCTGACTCGTGGATACCTGTCAAAATATAATGAGTTGCTATCAGCAGCTTTAAAACTACTTTCAGATTTGCAGTGTGAACTTTTAAAAAAATGTTTGTGCTCATCTATCTCTCAGTTTCCATTAACAAACTTCCGACTCTCACACATTACTCTACTCTCCGAAGTGTTTGCAGCTGACACACAGTGCTACTCACCCAAAATATGTCCCATCCCGATCAATGAAGTAGCGCCCTTCAGCATCACGTGGGATGTAATGACGCCCACTGAACATGGCGGCCAACATGGTGTCATCGAATCGCCGTAGCGTGGACAGGCGAGTGGTGAAGTACATGCCCCCAACATTCAGAGAGATGACCTCTGGAAACTGTAGTCAAGAGATGTGAAATAGGGACGTTATTACTACAAATAAATACCTGTTAAGTGTTCATAACTACTAAACACGTTATATAAAGAGAGGTTTTCTGTTTATTGTTAATAAGAGGTTTGCTGTGAGGACAGATAATCTTCTGCACAGGTGTATTGAATAAGATTTGGTGCCATTAATTGTTAATGAGATTTTGAAATTTCAGGTTTCAGCCCTGCAGACTGTCTGCCACTAAATCCAACAACCACACTACACAATTAAACATCTTCAATGCCGTTAGAAAGTAGGAAAGGACATTGGGGACATTTTTTGAAATGATTTGGGTGTGTGGTCCTAGCGCAGTTTTGTCAGTAAATTGTTTTAGGATATGAAGACGTTAACTTTGCATATAGTGTAACTAGTTAGTGGAATTCAAAGACTTAATGAGGCTTTTACAATATGCAGCAGAGGAGCAGAACTGTGGTGGTTAAATATATTAATTTGTGTATGTTTTTATTTTTTGAAGTTGTAAATATACAGCTGTTGTTTGTCTATATTGATTTGACCTGATAATAAGACATCAATATTTAAGGTAGTACAAGTGTTTGACAGTGTGCATGATTCTTTGATTCCCTCACTCAGTAATTTTAGGACTCGAAGGGCAATTAACTACTATATAAACACCAGGATGTACTGAAGCATGTTAGTTGTTAGAGGGGCAGTTAGTGTAGGAGTATAGTACATGCACACAATATCTTAAGAGCAGAATGTTTATTTCTTTGTTAATGTGAACGGTGCATTAGTTGTGGTTGTTGTTTAAGGAACTCCATCCAGTAGATCACCACAACAAACTGAACTGAGAGAAATTGGGATTTAATACTAATTTGTATTATTCAAAGGGCTGTGAATAGTCTGTGTGAGGAGGTGGACTTCACGGTCAGTCCACAGGAATAAGAGGATTATTGTGGTGTGTACTGTAGATCCATCAGCAGCCACATCATTAACACAAGTCATGTGACACAAGTGCCAGCCAATCATCACCTTAACCTGTCACTAACTCGTGTATAAATAGTCACATACAGCAGACATAGTGTAATAATTTGATAGTAAAATGATGTATTGGGTACTTTGTTTACATGGAAGTATTAGTGCCTTTTTGTGTTGGACGCTACATGTTATCTCAGTTTGGATCGCTGGGTACTAGCTTGCGTGTGGTTTGTGCGCTGGTGTAACGCGTAAAACAGAGCGGTAGAGCGGCCTACCTCCTGCTCCTGCGTGTTCAGCGCGGAGCGGAGCGGCTTGCTGAGGGCGAAGTTCGGTGATGGGGAGGCCGGCTTTCGGAAATCGTCCTCCGCAGAGTCCGAGCTGGACATGGCATCGCTCGGTTTCTCGGTGTCACCCGCGGCCGAGAATACCACCATCACTCTCGGTAGAGGCAGCGTCCGTCTCTCCTGAATGAACCTCCTCACCCTTGTAGTGGCGGCGGGCAGCGGGCTGAAGGACAGAGACTGGCGACCACTGCTGCAGCCGTCCGAACCGTTGGACCCGCTCGAGCCATTCTGCTGCATGCGCGCGGCGAGCCAACCGTCGGCACGAGTCAGGAGGGGACGACAGCACGAGCCACGGCGCGCGACCGTTAATAAAAACAACAACAGCAGCAGCGAAGGGTCAGAGGGTGTGGCGCGAGCAGCTGTAGGAACATACCCAGCTTTCAGATCGAGAGCGGAAGTAGGGGGGTTTCCGCCTTCAATTATAAAATAAAAAAATCTCACGTACGCTGAACATTTAATCCAAAATGTTTGGTTAGCGGTACTCCGGACTGGGCCCGTGCAGTCTTCTGTCTTACGTGCTGTGACGTGTCAGACGTGCAGCCGTCATCACGTCGAGGAGCGCTCTTGACCACGAGGGAATAAAAGCCGTTATACGAAACTTCAGGTCTCATATGAAAAAAGGTTAAAATGTTCGTGAGAGGCACACAAATCAATATATGTCACAATATAATGGTAACCTAACAACCAAGCAATATGTAAAATATTAATAATAACGATTTTAAATAAATATTGTTTAAGATATTTAAAAAAAGGTTTCTGTTTAAGTTCTGCCTTGATAGCTTGAAACTGAGCCTAGTTTTTATTCATGTTCAGTCAATCACCCTTTTCAAAGTACATAGAGTGCAGAGACAATAAATGGAAAACAGATTATTACATAAAACATATCTTTCAATAGGAATAGGAATTTTGTGTATACACATGTTAAACTCAGACTAAGGTGAGCACAGAGAAACAGCAGATGAAGTGAAAACAGCCTTCAGGTGTCAAACTCTGCACATAAGTCATTCTGTACAGTGAAGCTCAAACATCCAAGTGACGTGATTTTTAAAGGATAACAGCTCATACACACCAGGCAGTACAACAATTGTGTCAACCTCTTATTATATATTTTACTTTCTATATCTGTATTTATTTTTGTCCTTGTGCTGCTGCAACAACTGAATTCCCCCCCTGTAGATCAGCAAAGGCTTATCTTATCTTATTTTATCTTGACTTACTTTACTTACAGGTTTGAGCCTGAACTCTCTTACAGTATGAGTTAAATTAGTTAATTTTCTTCTTCTTTCTCCATTTGTTGTGCACTAGAACACACACACACACACACACACACACACACATTACATACAACACTACAAATTGATAAGAAATATTCAGATATATTTAGATAACATATCATGTCTCCCCAAAGTTTCAAGGTTGTGAGGCCACAAGTGGTGTGCTACAGCTGTGTGAATGCACAAAAAAGAAATCACAGCACTCACTCTTATTACTTAAGGTTCAGCACAAACGTTTAAACAAAGTACATTTATCTGCTCTATTTCTGTCCTGAGCTGCTCTGTGATTCACACTGAATTCATGAGAAACTGAAATACAAATCATAAAACTCAATTGTTTATTTTCCAGCAAAGGACGCTTTAATGTTTAAAGCCTCTTCTAACCCTCAGGGGTATTATTTCATTATAGAGTTAATGTGCTACTGTGAGCTATGATTAGCCTGGATGAAGCTTCAGGTATGAACATTTGTTCATGGCTCATACTTCCCCTGTCAATACAATGGATAACAATAGGAGTTTTATGGATGATGAAGTTGGGTGTGAAGTGTTCAGGCTCTATAAGGCAGGAATACATGGGATATTGATACACCCCCAATTTTCTAAACTTAGCCCAGGTGGATGATGTGGGCAGGTCTATAAAACTGCAGAGAGAGACTTTGTCATCATCTCTCAGGAAGTTCGTGCTGAGGAACTCCTTGCCATGGTAAGACTGACCTCCTTCACATTCACCTTCACATCCTCCTTTGTTTGTCTGTTCTCCTCACCTTGTTTGTTCAGGTCTCTTCTCTTGGGTCGCTGATCCGAGGACTCCGAAAGAATATCCTGTTTGTGTTGTACAATTTCAACTCTACAGTCCATACACAAGGATGGAGGTGCCACGTAATACCTAACATTTTTTTATAAGGTTACATTAAACATATCAATATTTAAATTATCACTGTCAAAATTTTGTTTTATATTTAAATAAAATCAGAAGTGGTGGAAGGAATAGGCTACTCATATATTTCACTTAGGTAAAAGTAGCAACATCGCAGTGTAGAAGTACTCTGTTAAAGTCCTGCCTTCAAACTATGACTTAAGTAAAAGTACAAATGCATTAGCATCTAAATATACTCAAAATAGCAGAAGTGAAAGTTCTCATTATAACCCATTTCAGAATAAGATCTTATTGTATTGGATTATAATTATTGCTGCATTAATGTGTAAATCCCTTTAATGTTGCAGTTTAATATATACACTACCGTTCAAAAGTTTGGGGTCACATTGAAATGTCCTTATTTTTGAAGGAAAAGCACTGTACTTTTCAATGAAGATGACTTTAAACTAGTCTTAACTTTAAAGAA
>JAVQJL010082566.1:0-24010 GCA_036024295.1 Nannoperca obscura | reverse complement strand
TTTTTGGGTTTTTTGTGCTGAATTTATTTTTTTTTGTTTTTTCTTAACAAGCCCCCCCCCCCCCCCTTTAAAAAAAAAAACCCACTTGGTTGTAAGTTAATGATCCATCATTCTTCTTCCTATTATTTCTTTAACAAGTAACTCTGTTTATCTCTTCAAAGAACTCCTGTTTTCCATTTTACCCCTTATTTGACTTTTACTCTTCTCTAGTTTCTGATAGTGTTTTTGATGATTTCTGATCTGTGTGTTTTGCTTTTTACTAATTTCCTCCCAGGGTTTGACCTGAACAGAGCTCTTGGTGACTTGATCAAATATAATTTCACATCCAACCAATGGGAAAGCAGGTCTTATGGTCACTCTCCTGTAAGTGGTTTGTGGATACACACACACACACACACACACACACACACACACACACACACGTTTTGGCTTCCTCCTGCTCTTGCATCTCATACGCTGTGTATCCATCAGCCTTCTGTACTAAACGATAAACCCAGTTTCAAGTAAACCCTGTCAACACAGCTAATAGAGAAATCTCTAATTCTCTAATAGAGAAACACTAGTTCTTGGCAGAGGCATGAAAGGAAAAAAATTGAGCCAGGAAAAAACTCAAATTGAAGTTGGTTTCCACAGCTGAACAGTATATTATTTGTAATATTCAGATACAAATGCAAATTACCTATTGTTTGAGTAAATGTAACCACAGTAAATGTGTTCCTATTTATTCATTTACATTTCCTTTTCATTCACTTCCATCCTGCACTGTTTGGCTCTCCTATGTTGTTAGGTGGCTCGTCATTCCCACACAGCAGTCGAGTGGACGGGTAATATGGTTATCTTTGGAGGAGAGCTAGCCAATGGCTCCCTGGCCAGTGATGTCTGGATGTATCGGCCACTCCGTGATGACTGGCAACAGCTTGGCTTTTCAAATTCACAAAGTGCTCCTAAGCTAGCCAATCATGCTGCAGCTGTAGTAGACCGTTATCTCTATGTATTTGGAGGTGGGTTTCACATTATCTTGTCACTTTGCAGTATGTGTTTGGATTAGCATATAAAATATAATTTTATTTTCTCTCCGTATTTCTCCAGGTCGCACTGAGGAGGATATGTTTTCCTCTTCTCTGTATCGGTTCGGCCTGAATGGCTCTGGACGGTGGGAGACTGTTCAGCCCACCGGTGGAAAGCCCCCGGCCACCGCTGGCCACTCCATGGTGTTCCACAGCCCATCCAGGACACTGCTGGTCTACGGAGGCCACAGACCTACCACTGCCAGGTACACACTCTCTTAGGCATGATCATATTGGATACAGTAATACACACACACAGCCAGTAGAGTGAGAGTTAGAGAAAATATGCAAGACTGTAACGTGTGTCAGCATTTTGCACACACTTTGTGGTTGTTAATGAGGAAGGGGAACAGTTCACCAGCTGGTTTTGGAGTGTATTTGTTTTGGGTCTGCAGATGTGATATTTTTGTCTATTCTTATAAAAATAGAGGGAATTTTCCCATTAGATAAGATAAACTGTGGCTTTTGTAGGAAAACATTTAAAAATAAAGCTCTCCAAAAAAAGATAGATAAGTAAAGCAGAGGTATTTTATTATTATTTAAAATAATAAAACAAGTGGTTACACAAAGAACATTTAGAGAATAATCCAACAAGCACTTATTTTTAAATAGATACTCAAAGTACACTTACTGTATATTTTTCCAAGGTTTAGTGTGAGGGTGAACAACACCGACGTGTTCCACGTGGACAGACGGTTTTGGACATCCTTCCGTTCCCGTTTCCCAGCAACAGGCCCC
This sequence comes from Nannoperca obscura, assembly GCA_036024295.1. Classification (NCBI taxonomy): domain Eukaryota; kingdom Metazoa; phylum Chordata; class Actinopteri; order Centrarchiformes; family Percichthyidae; genus Nannoperca; species Nannoperca obscura. The sequence goes on along the minus strand of JAVQJL010082566.1, from coordinate 22,205 downwards.
AGAGAGAGAGCTTTCCACTCAGCCACCGTCATTGGAAACTACATGGTCGTCTATGGTGAGCATCCAGAAAATAAGCAGACATAATCCATTTTTAATCAGTTCAGCCCTGTGCATATTTATCTATTTTCTTTCGCCTTTCTCTCCCAGGGGGCAATGTGCATATTCACTACCAAGAGGAGAAGTGCTATGATGAGGAGATCTTCTTTTACCATCTGGGCTGTCACCAGTGGGTTTCTGCAGGGGAGAGATGGTCACTCAGTGAGTTCCTGTAGTCCGTGTCTTCTGTCACAACTCTCACACACGTCCAGTTTCCATCTACAACTACTATCTTGGTGGTTGTTACTTGTTCATCTGCACATACAGTGCCTCCAAAGCTGTCGTTTCTTTCTTAGGTGGGGATGCTGTGAGGGGGCGTTACTCGCATGTTGCTGCTGTGATGGAGGGCCGAGTGCTGCTGGTCGCTGGGGGTTACAGTGGCGTTGCCCGTGGAGACCTGGTGGCTTACAAAGTTCCACTGTTCGTCAGTAGTGATCAAGGCGACAGGGTGAGTGAAAGTGTCAGGAAGTCATATGATTGGGAAGACTGTAAAGGATGAGAAAATTGTGTTGAACAAAAGCGACCGGGGATAACTACGTTGTTGTGAAATACCTGTATGTTTGTGTGTGTGTGTGTGTGTGTGTGTGTGTGTTGCTTTACCAGGACGCTGTTTGTGCTGAGGCAATAGATGAAAGTATGTGCCTTAAGAACCCAGAGTGCAGCTGGTGTGAAGGGCGCTGTCGAGAGTACCAGCCCACTAATCCGGTAACACTTCCCCCAGCACGAGAGACACCCAAAACATATTTTTCACTTTGATGCGTCTGTATGAATGTCTGTCAGGATTAACGCTGCAATTTAAAACCTCCATTTTGTGTTCACAGTGTGGCAGCACTGGTTGCTTGGGCCTGGCACGCTTCCTGTCTGATTGCCAGTCCTGTCTGGTGTTCAGTGGCACTCCGGCTTCTCTGGCCCGTGCCCCCGGGGAATTTGGCTGGTGTGTTCAGAATGAGTCATGCCTACCAGTGTCAGGTGAGACCCAGGGAGGGAGGAAGGAGGGCAGAAGAGAAGGGCTAAGCCTCAGACTGAACAAAATGAAAAGATGTTGGGAGCTGACATGGGAGGGACTCGACTCATGTTGGGCGTGTTTCAGAGATGGAGCACAGTGACTTGACTGCACCCAGCTGAGATTGAACAGGCTACTCAGACGATGATTTGACTTGCCTGTCCAATCGCATACTTCCTTTGGGGCAGTGAGGTCATGCCGTTTTACTCTTTTTGAACACACGCCCACCAAAAGTCACAGACCAGACACGTTTCACTACAGTAGTACACTTTAGGAAACTGCTGTATTATGAGATTTTAAGAGGTCAGATGTGTTCTTTGTGTGCTGACCTCTCCCTCTCGGTCTCACAGAGCGAAGTGCGTGCCGTGTGGACCAGATCTCAGGGGCGTACGGCTGGTGGGGGGAGCGTACCCTTTTCCTAACCTCCCTCCACTCCTGTCGCACCGAGAACTATGTCCCGGGACTGCACCTGCTCACCTTCCAGCACCCTCGCAACGACTCCCAGCCTGACAAGGTACGGAGTCCAAATCTTAAGTGCTAACTGTGCTAGTTGTGGTTGTAACTACTTCCCTCTTTGCTTATACTTATCCCTCCTTCCTTCCTCCAACATTGCTTTGACACCTTGACTTTGCTGCAGTTCTCCAACTTAAATATTATCATTGTTTCTCTTATATTGTATATTTCTACCTTGAGGCTTTTTAACCCCCTGACTCCAATTCTCGCTTCTTTTTTTTGTTCTTTATCTATTGTCTGTTTTGCAGTTCGCTCATAGACAAGATTCCTTTTTCAAGTAGTTTGTAAAACCTGTGGAGCAGTTTTTAGAGAATAGTGCTTCCGTTGATGCGTTTCCACTTCCATCCATCCTCCACTATCCTCCATCCTCCTCATCCCTTTGCCAGGTGTCCATCCTCCGCAGCACCACCATCATCCTCAGCCCCACAACAGAAATGGACGTAGCCCTACAGTTCAGGGGCTTCATCCACCCATTGTGGGGGGCCCCTCCACCTGCACCTGCTCCTACCGAGACTGTCTCCATGTGGGCTCGCATCCAGAGGCTCCACTTCGAGGCTCGAATGGCATCAGGGCCCAACTCTAGCCAACTGGTGAGGGAACATGCATGTCAGCACTTCAGACTGTGTTTTTGGTTTGTTTTGACAGCAAGATAAAAAAAATGTAAACCATGTGTTGGTTTAAATTTTAATTTAGAGGTGTATTAAATAAGCAGCACTTATTTATTGCCATTTTTGCTTAACTCTTCTCCACTTTTTCTTTCTCTCTAATTCTCCATGCATCCTTGAACTGTCGGAGCAGGAGGTGGTGGGCCGCTGGGCTGCCCAGCAGGAGAAGGAGTTGAAGCTGCTGGCTCGCACAGATGGGAGTAGGCTGTTCTCTAACCTGACCAGGGGCAACCATTACCTTGTTCAGGCCGAGGGCTACCTTAACAACTCGGGCTCAGGACAGACCAGTGAGATGGCCCTGATATGGAACAGAACATTGCCTGGAGGGAGTGTGAGTACCGGCACAGTTAAACCTGTGCTTCTTTACAAAGGCAAAGAGGTTTAAGTAAAAGTAAAAAATAAAATAAAAATGGCGTATTGCGTTTCATACATTTTTCAGCACAGTGAGTTTCTTTCAGTAGAAACCAACTATCTTACCTCAGATCCTCTCTTCCCCATATTTTGCTCTCCTTCTAGGAGATCTCCTTCCTGTTTCTGGAGCCGTACCGCTCAGGTACCTGCTCGGGGTACATGTCCTGTCTGGCCTGTCTGTCCGACCAGTCTTGTGGCTGGTGCCCGTCTTTGTCCCGATGCCTGCTGCGGGACAACCCAGACCTCGAGCCCTGCCCAGAGTTAGAGAATGGGGAAGGCAAGATTGAGGGTCAGCGCCATCTGCTGTTGGCACCTCAGCACTGCACCTTGTGCGAAGAGTACAGAGACTGCTCTACTTGTACTCAGGTAAATCACAGATAACACCTCCAAAAGTTGGAGGTTGGAGTCACTATGCTGCTGATATTATATAACATGCAAAGCTAACTTTGGGCTGCAGGATCCTTATTGCGAGTGGCAGATAAACTCCAGCAAGAAAGGCGACTACCAGTGCAGTCGACGGGGAAGACTAGATGGTTCCATACGTGACCCAAGGGGTTGCCCTAAAGTCTGCAACCAGTGAGTTGAAAATCTATATTTTTAACACAGGTAATTACAGATCATGCATGACTTCACCAAGAACCTACAACTCACTCTTATTGTTTCCCACTCTCTGTTCATCAATTTGTTTTGCCAAGGAGAAAGACATGTGGTGAGTGCCTCTCCAACTCCAGCCAATGTGCATGGTGTGAGTCAGCCCAGGCCTGCTTCTATTTTGCTGCCTACCTCACAAAATACCCCTATGGAGAGTGTAGGGACTGGTATGACAGGTAAAATTAGCTTTTTATTTGTTTGTTTTATTTTGAACTTATAGTTGATACACATAATAGCTCAAAAATCTTATCTTATTCTCTTACTCCTCAGTGTTCATTCGGTTCCCCAGTGTAAGCAATGTTCAGCTTTAAACACATGCACAGACTGCCTGCAGACATTCCAGTGTGGCTGGTGTGGTGACTACAACAATCCCACAATTGGAAAGTAAGTATGGCAAACATAAAACAATCCTGTGACAAGTACTCTGTCCAGAGAAAGTACAGTTCCACCATGCCCGATTTGACTAATTCATAAATCCTTTTTATTTTCAAATTTGCTTATACGTTAAGAGTCATTGTTTTGATTAACAATTTTGTTTTCCACCTTTTCAGATGTTTAAGGGGAGACTGGGCAGGAATGGACGACCCCTTGGTGTATAACTGCAGTGTGGCTGTGGCTGAAGCACGGGCTGCAAAGTAAGATCTCTCTCATTACACTTTCATGACTTGATGCAGTGAGCTGTCTGCAAGCATAATGCCTTTTTCTCATAAGACAAGGGCTTTCGATATATTTTTAAATATATACTTTAAAATATTGTGGATGGAGTGTTTCTCACTGGATAAATATGTATTTGTGGTGGTCCATTCCTTGGAAGGGGAAAGGGTCCTATAACTTGTTTTATACAATTACTCAAAGTTAAATATGACAACCAACTCTATGTTACAAAAACAGAACTTACATAGAGCCGTAACACAGTGGGTGTATGGATAGACACATAAAGTTTACCTGTCCAACGTCACGTCTCCTTTTCCTGCTTTTCCAGCCCCGAGCCCCAGACCTCGGCCCCGCCTCGCCCCCTGGAAATGGAGATGGAGCTGGAGCACTTGGATGCTGAAGAGCAAGATGCGATCTGGTCATACCCCACCTGCCCTGATGTAGAGGAATGCAGGTTGGGTCTCCACAACTGTCACCCCTTCGCCACCTGCATCAACACTCCCACCTCCTATGAGTGCCACTGTGAGAGAGGATACACAGGGGATGGCACACTGCACTGCAACCAGACGTAAGGGGCTTCACCTCAAAAAGTGTTCCTCTGTTAATTTATCATTCAACTCTCTTAACCTAAAAACCTCTGGAACAAAAGACATTTTGACCACCCCATAATTTTTCCCACTCCCACAGGTGCTACAATGAGTGTCGTGAGGGCCAGTGTAGTGGCAGCCCACGGTTTGAGTGTGAATGCTCCCTTGGCTGGACGTCTGACCCTGCCACTCTGGTTCTCAGTGGTGTTGAATGTGATGTGGACTGTGGCTGCAACTTCCATTCCACCTGTATTACTGCACCAGGGATTTGTGACGAATGCCAGGGTGAGACCTAACGTTTGGCTTATGTCATCTTTTTGTATTTAACTCATACTGAACCAGGACAATTTATCATACTCATACTGCATTTGGCGAAATTCACTCTGCCAACATTCCTCCTCCGTCTTTCAGATTGGACCACAGGGCCCCACTGTGAGCACTGCCGTCCAGGCAGCTTTGGTTCAGCACTGGCTGGTGGCGGAGGCTGTGTGTCATGTGAGTGTAATGGCCATGGCGACCCTCTGCGAGGATACTGTCACAACCAGACAGGCCAGTGCTACTGCACCCACAACACTCAGGGATCTCACTGTGAGTCCTGTCTGCCTGGTTACTATGGAGACCCCAGGTAAGGAGATCTTATTCATATACCTTGATTGTAAAATAATTTATTTTGTGTCCGAACTGATTGAAAACAATTCTAAATTGAGGAGTGGAGATTATAAAGTGTGAACACATTGTAAATACCTCTTTATGTTTTTTGTATTTTCAGATCCTTTCATTATGACTTGTTTCTCTTTCCAATAGGAACAATGGCACATGTTACCGCCAGTGCCAGGGCCGTTCTGTGCTGCTCTCCTCCACGTCCTCCTCTTCCATACCTCTCTCCTCTTCGCTGGGATGGCGAAGTGGCACAGAGGGGAAAGGAGGACTCTCTCATTGCTTGTGGGTGCTGTCTGTGACTGAGAACCTGGCACCTTGTCTGCCCCGGCAGCCGTGTCCCCCTGTAGCCCTCACTTTACACCCAGACTCCCATACGTATTGTAAAGTGAGTACAAACTTGACCAAATTACACACACAAGAAGACGTGCAAATGAACATGTTAGCTGTACTGTGGCATCAATAACGGTAAGTATTTCTCTCTGTATAAGTGTCTCCTATGTTTTGCTTTTCAGAACTCCTTTGTCTATGTCTTTGATGGCCTTCCTCGTTTCCTGGGCAATGGAGTTGTGCATTCAGATCACAACCTGATTGGGGCATTTTGCGGCACCACAAGGACTCAGCCTATCACTGTGGAGGCCACCTCAGGTATCCCTCCATATATATGAGTTTGTTACAGGCACACTGCAAACATTAAAATGGTATGTGTGGGCTACACATCCTTCACACATGAACCACTAACTACCCAGCAGATTGTGTGACCTCAAGGCCCTGGGGAAGTCCTTTCACTGCCATCCACTGAAACATCGCCATGTCACTTTCACTGTATTGTAATTTCTCTTTTACCACCAGGCGTGATCTCCGTCTACTTTGAGGCCAACGTCTCCTCAAACAAACCTCAAGGATTCAATGCATCTTTCTGGGTGCGGCGGTGTCACCAGGGCTCTGATGAGGGTGAAGAGGGGTCACCTGTGTGTCAGGGTGGAGCCCAGTGCCACAGGGGTCTCTGTCAGTGTCCTCAGGGATATGGTGGACCCCACTGTGACCGGCCCATGTGCCCTCAGGATTGCGGAATAGCAGAAGGAAGAGGAGCTTGTAATATAGTAAGAATCGTAGCAATTTATATTAAGAGGTTTACATTATACTATTTTCAGCTATAAAATCTGTAAATGAATGTCTTGTTTCCCAGACAGTATCACCTTTTACCAATTATTCAAGAAATTACAGCTGAAAACATAGAAATTGAAATACTCAAAGGGGAGAGAGCACATGGTCCTAGATTGCTAACCAACATATTTTGATTGTTTCAGTCTCTGGGGGTGTGTGTGTGCTCGGAGAGCTGGGCTGGCTCAGACTGCTCTGTTCCTCGGGACTCCAACAGCCTGATCTGGGAAACACTGCTGGACACACAACTGACAGTGGTAGGAGCAGAACATAAAACAAACCTGCACAATTCAGGGATTTTACACCCCACAAACACACATTCACATGCAATGTTGCTCCACAGAACCAGGCCCACAGGTTCCTCCACAGGATGGGCCACTCTCTGGTATCTGGACCACAGGGCAACCTCTGGATGTATGGAGGGCTCGCTCTGTCAGAGGGCATTCTGGGAAATGTCTACAGGTAGGGGCAATCTGAGACTTTTCTGAGGTGTTATGTATGTAGCGCATGTACTGTCTATATGTGCTTAATAACGCATTTTGTCCCTGTGTGGTTTAGATATTCTGTGTCCGAGCACCGATGGACCCAAATGTTGACAAGCTCTGTGGAAGAAGGTTCCACTCCTAGCCCTCGCTATCACCACGCTTCTGCACTGCTGACCACTCACGATTCTGGCTCTGGAAGCCACAACTTCATGTTGGTGGTGGGCGGTGTCACTCAAAACGACGTTGCCATGGATACCTGGAGTCTCAATCTCAGCAGTTTAGTATGGAGAGAACACAAGGTAAGGATTAGATTTATCTTGGAAATACAAAAATCTCAAATGTTTTTTTTACCTATGTCAATTGTAAATTTCTTCTACCTCCGACAGAGCTCGGTGCTGCCCCCAGTGGCGGGCCACACTTTAACTGCACGCCGGGACTCCTCTGTGCTGTTGATTGGAGGTTACTCTTCAGAGAACGGCTTCAACCACAATCTGCTGGAGTTCAGTCCTCATTCTGGAAACTGGACCATTGCCGCCCACTCTGGCACACCACCAACAGGTTTTTGAGGCCTTTTGTTTCTTATTAGCTGTGACATAGGTTTTACTCGGTCAATACCTTATTGACTACTACACCACTGTATAAGTACAAAAACAGTTGATTTATTAATCTACCTCACTTAAACCTGTTCTGTGTTCTTCAATCAGGTTTATATGGCCACTCAGCAGTCTACCATGAGCAGACTGATGCAATCTATGTCTTTGGAGGCTACCGCTTTCACGTGGAGACTGTGGAGCCCTCAGGCGAGCTCTACAGTCTGTACTACCCCAACCTCACCTGGTCTCTGCTGGTCCCCTCACAGGGTAATAAGGTAAAATGCTCTCTGTAGTCTCTGTCCGCCTCTTACAGGCCAGTAGATTAAACGAGCGAAGCATTTCTCCACTGTATAAATACAACTTATCTATTCTTGCTGTATCATCTCTTTGCTACGCAGCCCCTGTCCCGTTTCTTCCATGCTGCAGCCCTGATCAAAGACACCATGGTCATTGTTGGGGGAAGGACAGAAGCAGAAGACTACAGTAACTCAGTGTCTCTCTACCAGATCAACTGTAACACCTGGATACAACCAGGTGACCGTCTTAATGTCTTTCTGCAGATTCAATTACGGTCAAATCATAACTTACCATAACACAACCTAACCACTTGTCGTCTCTTTCCTTCAGTCTCAGCTGTAGGAGATCCAGTAAATCGTTCCGTGTCTCTTGCCATGACGAGCTGGGGTGGGCGTCTCTTCCTGTCAGGAGGCTTCAATGGTGTCACGCTGGGCAGACTCCTAACCCTGTCTGTGCCCTCTGACCCTTGTGCCCTGCTGCTCACACCGGAGACCTGCAACACCACCACAGGCAGCTGCGTCTGGTGTAGGGGAAACTGTGCTTCGTCTGATACTGCTGAGAGGTAACTCATTGGCTGAAAGCAATTCTGAGTAAATGGCACTCTGTTGTTGAGCTTGGAGTTATGTGCAGCCACTGAATAAAATGTATCCCTCCCCTCTCCATCAGATTGGGATGCTTCACTGGCCAGTCTCCTTGTTCCCCGACCCCTCGCCAGCCAGACCAGTGTCGCAGACTGAAGACTTGCAGTGAATGTCTCGCCCGGCACCCCAAAACATTCTCCAGTCCATCGCAGGTAACCTACAACATCCCCATCATAATCACTTGCTCAAAGAGAGACAGCTACTGTCTGTCAACTAAAATCTGTTCTTCAAATTCCCAGCCTGCTCTTCAGTGTAAGTGGTGCACAAACTGTCCAGAGGGGGCCTGCATCAGCAGCTCCGTGAGCTGTACATCTGAACATGACTGTCGGATCAACCAGAGAGAGATCTTCCTGTCCAGCAACTGCACTGAGACCAGCTGTGAGGCTTCTGACTGCCCCAAGTGTACCGCTTCCGGAAAATGCATGTGGACTCGCCAATTCAAACGCACAGGTACAGCAAATAGTGTGGAAGAGCTGATCATCTCTTGAGCTCTCTCTCTTTTTTATTTATTTTTTTATTTCACGTCAATCGATAAGATGTCCATGTAACAAAACAAATCATAACGCGATCACCACACCTAGTACATATTAAATGTATTGACTACACATGGATGGATTGTTAATAAAGTAGCTCTTTAGATTTCAGCTGGGTTTTGGTCGTGCTTGTGTTTCCACAAAAAAACATTGACTGTTTTCTGATTTCTCCAGGTGAGACAAGGCGCATCCTGAGTGTGAACCCGACCTACGACTGGACGTGTTTCAGCTATGCCCTGCTCAACGTCTCGCCCATGCAGGTGGAGTCTTCTCCCCCTCTGCCGTGCCCTCCACCCTGCCACAGCCTCCATAATTGCAGCCTTTGTCTGGGCTCCAGAGGCTCGGATGGGGGCTGGCAGCACTGTGTGTGGAGCATGGCTCTGCAGCAGGTAAGACTGCACTGCTTGAGCTTTCTTTTTGTGGGGGGCGGGGAGTCATTTAATAAAAGCCCGTCCATACACAGCTAACCTCTCTCCCCTTCCTCTAGTGCATGAGCCCTTCTTTTGTGCCCCTGCGATGTGAGGCCGGTCAGTGTGGTCGCCTGCTCTCGGGCGGGGACTCTTGCTCACCCAAGTGCTCCCAGCTCACCCAGTGCTCCCAGTGCATTGCCAGGCCTCAGTGTGGTTGGTGTGCTACTCGGGGGGGCAATGGGGCTGGACGCTGCCTGCAAGGAGGACTTGATGGTGAGAAATATCTTCAGTTGATGCGTTCAAGAAGCAGAGTAGTGTTTATTTTATTTTTTTCACTTAATGAATCTTAATGTGTGCTTTTGTTATCCCTGAGTCACACTCTTTCATTTTTGTCTCCCAGGTGTGAGCGAGGGCGTTTGCCCCCTGAGAAACACCAGCTGGTCCTTCCTCCACTGTCCAGAGGAGGATGAGTGTGCTAACGGTCATCACCACTGTAACAGCACACAGGACTGCCACAACCTACCCCAGGGATACCACTGCACCTGCAAACAGGGTTACATACTGAGCAGGTAAGACCTGGAGTCCGCATTTCTGCCTCAGGCCCTGAATACACAAGGATAGTTAAAAACACACGCTTTTCATAGTAACTGGACCAAGTCTCCTCTTCTTGTTTCTTCCCCGTACAGTGTCTCTGGTCAATGTGAGCCAGTGTGTGCACAAGGCTGTGTGAACGGGACATGCATGTCCCCAGGAGTTTGCCAGTGTCACTTTGGATTTGTGGGGGAAAACTGTTCTTCTCAGTGCAGCTGCAACAAACACAGCAACTGTGCTGGAGTAAACAAACCAGATGTTTGCCTCGAGTGCCACAATAACACCATAGTGAGTGCTTTTAGTAAAACATGTGCAAATACTGTAAACATAGTTTTTCCATGTCCAGTTGTGATGATTTCTCCTACTCCCATTTCCAGGGTAAGCACTGTGAGAAGTGTAAGCCTCTGTTTGTGGGCTCTGCCAAGGGGGGCGGCACTTGTCGTCCATGTCGGGAGTTTTGCAAGGGAAACAGCGCTGTGTGTTTATCCCGAGATGAACATAAGGAGGCCCTTGAGAACCCACGACTCTTCCCTCTTGACCTCAACAGCGTAAGTGTCTCCTGATTATGTTCTGATTCTTTTTTTCCATATATATATATATATATATATAAAATCTATGTTGTCATCCTGATTTATCAGATCCAGAACTGGGTGTCTGAGGGTCCCACTGAAGAGAATGCTGTGTGTGTGAATTGCCAGAACAACAGCGTGGGGGACAAGTGTGAGAGCTGCCTCAGCGGCTTCTTCCTGCTGCAGGGGAAGTGTGACAAGTGAGTAGCGTTTGCTGCGATGGATTCCTGTGTTGTGACCAACATTGCAAAGCATTTATGGTTTACATAACAATATAAGGCTTTTAAATGTTTTACAAATGTATGTGTGTAATGTATGTGTTGGCAGTGCCAGCAATCACTTTTATTTTAGGTACACACAATGATGATTCTTCTTTTAACTTACCATGCAATCAAAGGCAATTTTTGGGTCTGGTCTTACAGCAACAAGCTAGTAATGAGATGGAAATCTCCCCATGCCTACATGAGATGAACAGGGTGTGCAAATCTCACAGAATGACACGAATCGGTAAAAATGCTTATAGAAGCAGCAGACCTAGTAAAACTCTTTAGTCTGGGGATGTTCTCCTTTTTAGTCTTCAGATTTTCTTCTCCTTTTAGTGTTTTGAATTTCTCATCTTTAGAGTTTGGATCTTCTCCTCTTCATTGCAGGTGTCAGTGTAATGGCCATGCAGACACGTGTAATGAACACGATGGTACAGGCTGCCCCTGCCAAAACAACACCGAGACCTCATCCTGTCTCAGCAGCCCTCAGAGTGACCGGAAAGACTGCTACAGGCAACAGGTACTAGAGATTGTTTCAAGTGTTTCACTTTGACACTATATCTGTCTACACACAGAAGGTGGCCTGTGTCACAACATAACCTCGGGCATCCTTTCTATGCATTCCTGAAAGCAATTTTAAGAATTGAGAAAGACGTTTGTGACCTTGTTCTGGTACTGGGTTTTGCTCAAACTGTATTTGTTGTGCTCTCTTCTTTAGTGTGCCAAATGCAAAGACTCCTTCAATGGCACACCAGTGAATGGGCGTCAGTGCTACCGCCAGTTCAACGTCGACACTGAGTGCTGCTTTGACCCCACGTCCCAGACCAACTGCTTCCACGATCCCACCATTCGCAACCTGCCCAAGGGGCGCACTGTGTTTTTCGCTGCGCAGCCAAAGTTCACCAATGTGGACATTCGGGTCACCATTGATGTTACCTTTGGTGAGGTGGAGGTGTATGTGTCCAACTCTCATGACACCTTCATTGTGGATGTGGACCGGTTCACAGGGATTCACAACATCAAGATCGAGGAGGAGTCAGTGACTCGGGGGACAACGACTGGCGTAGATAAGGATTCGCCGCCGTCCCCTATAAAGGTGTTTGCCAATTCCTCATCCAGTCTCGGCGGTCCCGTGCTCTCCCACAACCCACTGCAGCTGCAAGCCAAACCCCCGGGGGCAGAGAGAGAAATTAGGGAGGAGCGGGCTGAAGGACTCATCAGCTACATCACTGTGTGGAAACCACAGACGGTTCTGATTGTCCGTGGTGTTCGAGATCGCGTGGTCATCACCTTTCCCCATGAGGTGCACTCTCTGAAATCCAGCCGCTTCTACATCGCTCTGAGAGGTGTGGGGACTGAAAGGAGACACGGAGAGTCCCAGGGCCTGCTGTTTCTACGACAGGACCAAGCCCACATCGACCTTTTTGTCTTCTTCTCTGTCTTCTTCTCCTGCTTTTTCCTCTTCCTGTCTGTCTGCGTCCTCCTGTGGAAGGTTAAGCAGTTTCTGGACTTCCGTCGGGAGCAGCGTCGCCACATCCAGGAGATGACCAAGATGGCGTCGAGGCCCTTTGCTAAACTCACCATATACCTTGAGCCGGAGGAGCCTCAGCTCATCTACCTGCCTTCGGCTGGTGGTGGGGTGGGGGGCAGCACTGTATCGCTTGCTCATGCCCGCACGGGCAAGTTAGGAGGAGTGGTGGTGGGCCAGAGGGGCAGGGCAGGAGCCGTCTCCTACAAACATGACCCGGTCTCCGGACCCACAGCCCACCACCATCATCACCTCACCCTGGGTGGCGGGGGCAACGGCGGCCAGCACCTGCCGCTGCACTATTTGAACACCCACCACTATGCCAGCACCACAGCGGGCACCCCGGCCTCGCACCATCACCACCCATCCACGTACAGCGGCTACCAGCACTTTTGTCGCTCTGACCCCTTCCTGTCTCAGCTCATGGGCTTTTCCTATTCCACCTTTAAGGTAGGACCCATCACCCTAGAGCCCACAGATGACGGCATGGCTGGGGTGGCTACTGTCCTTTTCCAGCTCCCTGGCGGTGTCTTGGCTCCAAATCGTGCCTGTCTGGGCTCTGCTCTGGTTACTTTGCGTCAAAACCTGCAAGAATACTGTGGCCACGGCAGCGGAGGGGGGCACCCAGGGGCGGGAGCAGGGCGCAAGGGGATGCTAGGGCATCAGCACCTGACCACTATGGCTATGTAGGGAAGCAAAGATATAAATTAAATAGGACAAGGATAAAAGAGATGGGATTAATCTGTAAAGTGTGATATATATAATAAATAAATTTTTTGAATGACACAGCCAAAAACAAGTCCAAAAGAAAGTTATGATAGAGTCTGTTAAAGTGAGCATTTTGAACAGAGTTGTACATACACTGTATAATGAATTGTTAAGTGTCTTTTAATGTATTATGAATGGCTATACTGTATTTCAGTGCTTCACGTGACCAAGCCAGCTGTCTCTAGAATGCACTACAATCGCTATACGTATCAAGAAAAAAATGTTGCATCCTGTCTGTGATCACTAAAGAGGTATTAGCACACTCGATAGTCAGTTTCATACAAAGACTGAAAATTCTTCTCATTGACCAACAGAGGTGTGAAGAAAAAAAATACATTCGCTCTCTTTGCAACCAACATGTGCTTTATGCCCCAAAAAGTGACAATCAAAATTGCCATTGAGAACAAAAGACTTTAAAATTGGTTCATTATAATGTGCAAGATTTTGATTGTCAGCTCAGAGCAGGAAAAAAAGTCAAAGTTGCTTGTGAGATGGTTTTTATATCATAGTCGATATGAGTGATTTATAATTGTTACTCAATATATGGCTACATGTTTATGTTAAACAGACTCCTGAGTAGGTTTTTTTGCTTATTCATTCACCTGCTCTGTTACATTGTTATTTGTTTTTCTGCTCATCTGCCTTCACTTCTTGCCTTGCCTGTGAGTCAACTGGCTTACACTTAATACTTGTGTTAATGGAAATGTGTGGTGCAGCTCCTGGAGGACATAATAACAATACCATATTTTATTTCGTTATTGTTTTTTAAACAAGTATAAAAAAAGAAGGATAATGTTACCAATTTTAGTTCCTGACAATATAATATTGTAAAACACAACAGAACTCGTCCATAAACATGAAGAAATTATGCGTACTTTTGAAACATTTCATTACATTTTGTTGACATGAAATGTATGTTGTTTGGCTAGTTTTGCTGGACTGCTATTTCCAGGCAACTTGCCTGCTTAGATGATTGTATTAGCCAATCATAGTTAGAATTTGATCCAAAAAAAAGAATTGTATGTGAAAGAAAATCCAGTATGAAAAATGTTACTCTCTTTTACAATGATAATGGAAAGCGTTGCATTTGAAAGTTCTCCTGGTGAGAGATTTTGGAAAGACTTGACAGCCTTTTTATTTGCAATGAGACTGAATTACTTGTTCGCTGGTTGGGGTTGATGTAAGTATTTTTTGTTTTCTCTTTGTTTTTTCTTTTTGCACTGCATGGAGGCAATGAGCCCCATTATTCATGTGAAACACTAAGACGGGATGTCGTCCAGCCTCGGAAAGGTGCTACTGGCTTCTTATCAAATGAACAAATCATGACAGGCTTTGTCATGAACTGAGTACTCACAGCATAGTTAAGCAAACTAAAGCTCAAATGAATACTGTCACTATTTATAATAACCATCCACAATTAAGCATTATTTACAGTTGCTTTTGTATTGTATCTTTGTGTATGTTTTTTTTTAAAAACATTTTTGTACATAACCTGTGTTGTGTTTGTTTTTTTGTTTTCAAAGAAGGGAACAGTGTTGTACAGAAGATTGCGTCAAGATTCTCTGTCCTGAGTCGGCTGAAATAAAGTCTGTGGAACATGATTGTGTTTTTTGAACAGAAGAGAAAACTACGCACTTAGTACTATTAATTAGGATATAAATACAAATGATCCAGTCATAAATGAAAATATTTAATTTAATAATTAGACAACCAGGTCAAAATTGTGAATTAAATTTTATTGAGACTTTGGAAAATGCCTAGAACGTAATTACGGATTAATTGTTGTCCTGGTGAAAAACAACAGAACTATGGTACTGTAGGCCTGTATTTGTCTAACAGTTGATGCTGCATCTTAGAGACGGGCACTAGACCTGTGTCTAATAGAAAACTAAAAGTCTCATTTGAATCAGTTTGCTACTTAATTGATCTTAAAATACAAAGATATATGTATTTGAAGAGCATCCTTAAAGGGAGGAAAATGTTTAAATGTTTAATTAACAAAAGCAATGAACATCAATCACAGCCTGAACAAAAGTTAGGGGAATTACAGAGAATGATTTTCAAAATAAATGAACATGACAAAAAATATAATGACAAAGAATTATAGATAAAATATAAGTACAATGTTATTAAATGTGATGTTTGGATGTTTGATTTACATGTGCTTTGTGTATGTGTAATTAGCCTTACAATTAAATTAAATTAATGATGTCTCTTGAAATGAGAGGTTTAGTTTGCCGCAAAATCTCAGCCACTTCCAAATAATTTCCAATCACATAAATAATAACGTTCTCAATTCAGCTATTACCAATTAAATGGAAAGAAAAAGTTTAATTTTGCACTGTTGCTCATACAAAACAAGACATATGAAATCACCCTGGGCTCTAAGGAATTCTAATTGGTAAAAAATGTTCGTATCTCAATTAAGGTAAAGGTTAGTCTGTAATAGAGGCCTCATTTGTTAAAATATGGTAAACGATTAATAATAGTAATAATATAGGTTGTCACTTTAATTTAATAGTGGGATGTAACCTGGACATCGCTGATCCGCGCTGGTTGGTCAGAACCAAGGGAAGTAAGGTGTTCTTCCTGTGTTATTATCACTGCACACTAATGTAGCCAGTCAGTAAACAGCAGCTTAAATATTTAAAAGCTTAACAGCTTAAACGCGTAATTTATAACGGTAAGACTTCTCTTTATGGCAGAGAAAAGGCGGAATGACGCTGACAGCTGCATAGCTACAACAAAAACTGTAGAAACGCTCAATGTGCCACAGTGCTAGGCTAACGCTGCCATTGGTGTAGCTTAGCTGTGATGCTAACGTTAGATGACAGATAAATGACCAAAATGGGGAAGATGGCCGTTTGTTTTTGGTTTTTACATTGCTTACATTGCATGTATGTGGCTATCTTTGCCTCTCGGGGTATTCACCTTCAGTAATAAGGTGTTTCTCTGGTCCACAGCACACTAAAGAGACGAACACCTTATGGTGAGTATATGAAGATGAAATCTGCCAAGAAGAGGTCTTTGCGAAACAAAGCAAAGGCAGGAGAGAAACCACACGACGTGGCCGCAGTTAAAACTGAATCCGAATCAGAGGACGTCTACACTAACGGCGATGGCCTTGACATCCGAATCAAGGAGGAACCACACTCACAGGAGATCAGTGAGCAGCACAACGGAGACTGCTCAGACACTAAGCCTGAAGCTGTGACATCCAGGTCAGACGTTCACCACCAACAGGCGCGCGTGAAGGAGGAGTGCGACTCCGGCCATCAGCCCCAATGTGAGTTCACCGAAGCTGCTGTCAAGGAGGAGTCCGAGTCGTGGATTAAAGAGGAGAGAGACGATGAGGAGGAGGCAGAGGGGGTTTGCACAGGTAGGAGCCAGTAGTTGATGAAAAACACACTATCCCTGGTTATCATAATTATTATTAAGTATTATTTTTGGTTGCACTAATACAGTGTAGCTTTCTAAGGTACTAGAAGTGTCAAACTTGCAATCAGCAATTGTTTTTGGTTTTTTTTATTGACAGACAACTAGTATGTTTTATTTTAAGACAACCAGGTTTGAAACACATTTGGCTGTTTTACATCTTTTGTATTTACCCTCTTACAGAAATGCATCTGTGTGGGAATAGTTAGTATATCGTATCAGCCTTAAGAAAGTGCATTTCTATTTCTATAACTTTAAATCAGTATATTTTAGATTTTCAGTATAGATCATACATTTTTGTCTACCTCTGCTATTTAGAGTCGTCGTCTGAGTTCTTTCCGTGCCCTCACTGCACTGTCTCCTTTACTGACTTGGAGTTTTTGGAGAAGCACGTCAAATGGGTCCATCAGAAACAGTATCTTGCCAATCTGAAAAAATGCCTCTCAAGCCGCACACTAAACCTCATCCCCAAACACAGCTGCACCGTCTGCAGCAGCACCTTTAAGTCCAAGGTACACCTCCGGGTTCATGTACATGAAGCCCACCCGTCTGCCCCTCCCCGCAGGCTCCACCCCTGCCCAACCTGTGCACGCAGCTTCCAGTACCTGAAGAATCTGAAGAATCACTGTCAGCGATGGCACAGCATGTCTGTGGTTACCAGGGGAGGGCATCTCAGCTGTGCTGACTGTGGCAAGAGTTTCAAAGCTACCTGGGGTCAAGGGCCTCATTTGTGTCATGAACCGGATACCGCGGAACCTGAGGATAAGCCAATCTGTCTGGACACCGGTGTGCAGTGTCCAGAATGTGGCAAGAAGCTACGCACGCCCCAAAGCCTGGAGGATCACATGCGCACGCACACCGGTGACCGGCCGTTTGTCTGCAAGGATTGTGGCAGGAGGTTCGTAGAGCGCAGTGGTTGGCGGCAACACATGAAAATACACACGGGGGAGAAGCCGTACAAGTGTCAGGTGTGCGAGAAGGCCTTTTTAAGGTCACACCACCTCAAGTGCCACTTAACAACGCACTCCGGCAAGAAGGAATACTCCTGCTCTGAATGTAGAAAGGAGTTCGGATTCAAGTCGAGCCTCGATCTCCACGTGAGGACGCATTCCAGTGAGAAGCCCTTCCACTGCAATGTGTGCGGGAAGAACTTTAACACCCAGAGAAACCTGAGGGTCCACACCAAACTACACACCAATGAGAAAGCTCACCAGTGCGGGGACTGCGGGCTGAAGATCGGAGACCTTGGGGCTTTGAAAATACACCTGCGGACACACACCGGAGAAAGGCCATACCACTGCACGGTCTGCGGCAACAGGTTCATTCGCCTCGCACATCTGCGAAACCACCAGCGCACCCACACCGGTGAGAGACCCTACAAATGCACCGAGTGCAGCAAGAGTTTCACTCAGTCCGGCGACCTGGTGAAGCATAAGAGGATACACTCCGGGGAAAAGCCCTTCGAATGCCCGGACTGCCACCGGCGTTACACCTCCTCCGGTGATCTGGGCAAGCACAGGAGGAGTCACACTAACCTGCGTCCCTACACGTGTCAAGAATGTGGGAAAAGCTTTCGCTTGTCGGGCCATTTGAAAACTCACATGTTAACTCACACTGGGGAGAAGCCGTATTCCTGCCCCAACTGTCTCCGCAGGTTTGCCCGCTCTCACCATCTTTCTGGGCACGTAGCAAAATGTCGCTGAGCTGTCTCGAGAGGACTGTAAATAAGCTTCATTTTAAGATTTATTGTAATTATTGGAGCTGTATACTGTCTACTAGATTTTTTTTAATGTGAAAGTCAAAACTCATATCTGTATATATTTATTTAAATGAACTTTCCGTAACCCTATTAACTCAGATGACCGTTTTAACTTATGAAAAGTGAATTGAACACATGACTTATGTTTGTTATTGCATGGAACTTTATTACAGTCCTATTCCAGGTTTAAACTGCCTTGACAAGACACTATTATAATGGAGGTTTGAGGACATGAAATGAGGCAGAGTTCAGTACAACGTGCATATAATGGATTTTAGATCAATGCTGTATTTGTAAAAAAAAAATAAAAAAAGTAATAAATTATTTAATGAATGCATGAACACTGTGTGAATCTACTGTGAGTTAAGTCACTGGGAGAGGCCAAATTATTTGAAGCATTTGTGCACAAGTGTGAAATGCCCACAAAAGGGCTGGTTCTATTTCACCTGAAACTGAATTGGCTTGTGTCAAAAAGATGAGAATAACAGATTCTACAAGATAATTGACAGATTGTAATAAGTGTTTTTGTTACAAAGACAGACCTCTCACCTTTGGTCATGGGAGTTTATCATGATTTGTTTGATACCTTTTGAAAAAGACTATACATCGTTGTATAATTGCACAGGGACAGACTTTTATTAAAAAAGATAAGCTCGCATGCTACTGTGTTCACGCTGCAGTTAACTGGGCGCAGTTGCAAAGCTTAGTGTTTCTTCATTAACCTCCACTCGCGAGGGGCCGCAGGCGGATGTTAAGGCATGCCTATCCCCAGTTTTAGCGGGTAGTCCACGCACGTGAAAGTTACCAAACATGTATATAGCAGTTTGTCTGCGTCAGTCAGTTAACTGTCATTTTAGTAGTTTAAAAAAATATATATTTTATTTTAAAACGAACGAATTGTGGCTTTAGAGACGTATAAACATGTATAACTGAGTAGACAGTAACAGGCTGCGTCATACTAACTTAACCGAGGTGAAGCTGATACAGGAGCAGATGTAGTGCAAACACAAGCTAGCGCTAACGTAGCTAACAACAACAACATTTAAAGTTAGCGCTGTTGCTGCATTATTTAGCACTTAGTATGATAACAAGCTTCGCTAACGCATGGAACCAAGTTTAAGAAAAGTGCTGCTCTCTGAGGCCCACGTGTTAAGTTCAGCTTTAAAGTGTACGTGTACAAAGTGTACGTCAAAAGAACGAATTTAAGCTAACCAGGAAGTTAGCTTAAACTCGGCCCAACTACTTGGATTCAAGGGACGCCAAGTTCGAAAGTAAGGTCAGTTTTCTCATATCTTTTCGCAAATGGCACAGCAACATTAGATAAGTGAATTCAGTTTTTTTGCACGTCATGTGTGTTACAAAACCTCCACTCTCGCATCAGTTGACATGATAAACATCACTTAATGTAAACTGGCATCTTATTATTCCACAGAATAATAGACATAACTGAAAATAGGGTGTTCTCAATCAGCCCACATGAAATTGCTTTTACAAATGAAAGGGGGGAAAATACCTATGCATACACAGTATAATGCACGTGCTGTATTGACTGGCAAGCCATAGCTTCTCTTTGTATGTCCTGGTATGTCGTTGTGCATCTTATGTTCACTGTGAATTGGCCTCTTCAGTTTGTCACATAATCAGTAACCTTCAATCTGTATTGAAAATGAATTGAGGGGATGTGACACATTTAAATTACGTAGCAAGGCATTCAATTCATCCTTGTGTGAGAGTGACCTTGGTAACTGCATGCATGATGTAACATATTATCTTGTAGAAATATTAAAATGATCTCGGCAGTAGTAACACAGTCTGACATTCCCGTGGCCTCCAAAAGAAACTCGCAGCAAGATAAAGATAAAACCTCAGATACAGAGACTTCGAGTGACATTTGGGTTATTTCTACAAGACACATCAAGGAGGAGATGGGCATTAAATCACAAATTTTACATTTTAACACAAACAGGTCTGCAAAAATTGGAATGAGGATGCCCTAAAAACTGCACTGCACAAAGTAGGGAACTGTTGAAAAGTTAACAAGAGAGCTTGAGCTGAAATGATGTTAACTGTAAACAAGTCAAAGAGCCAGCAGACCCTGAGACACATGGAATCTGCCATGTAACAAAGTTTGGGAATTGGGAATTTGAAGGCCTGGAGGCATTTGTTAAGGGAGAGACTGAGCCACGATTAACTGGACCCTGTGAGGAGAAACTACAAGGTGAGGCAGTGGAATGCAACACAGGTAAGTCACCTCACATCTAATCTTTTACTGATCCTCCTCAGTGCGGCTAGATGCTTCATTGAAGAGATTTTTAATCTTACTCGTTACAATTAGAATTTCTTGCTGGGACCAGCACATATTTGTTTTGAGGACGCAATTTTCCTTGATTATTGAACCTTACATGGATGTGTTCTTTGTTTAAAATTCCCTCAAAATGTAATACGGATAACTACATTTACATATACCAAAGCGAATTCCTTGTACGTGAAAACCTACTTCACCCGATTCTGATTAAAACAAAGTTATTACAATAACTTTTCTGTTATGAGCCTTCACCAAATCTCTGGTTAATAAAAAGTTAATAAAAGTCCAAACTCTAGAAGGTAAATAAGCTTATTTTTTGCTTTATTTGCTGCTGTAGCAAACAGTTCATCTCTACATACTTAAAACTATGAAGTTTCAGATATATATGTCTCGTGGCTACAGGGCCACTTGGCTGCTAGTCCCTTGTCTACAACGGTTGTTTGATCACGACTAAACCATGCACACATACACAAGATCTCATGTAAATTAATTTGCTAGACAAAGATGTTGGTTTGTGTTGTCCTTTTAAAATTGGTTTTACAGATTCGACATGGACAGTGTGGACAGTTAGATGATTTCTCTTCTTTTCTGGTGATATGCTGAACATTTTTGTAGTTGCAGGAGATTGAAGTCACAGCAGGGTTAGGGACCGGTGTCGACGTGTGTTTGTATGAATGGGGGATGTGCTCTCTACCTGGTCTTTTACCATGCATTTCTTAATTATTATTATTATTATTACCTGCCTTTTTACATTCTGTCAAGTCCACTAAATACCAAGTTATTCATTGATACACTTTTATCTCTGTCCAGCTTTGTCTCTGCAGGAGACTCCTGAGTTTCACCGTTGTCTCCTTCAGTCTGACTTCTTGCAGCAGCATGTCAAGTATCATCACTGGGATTATCTCTGTGGTATAGTTATACAAGTGTCCTCTAGATATCACTCCTCAAAGTATTCTCCAGTGCTTTACTGTCCCCAGTGCAGTGCTACGTTCCAGGCTTTGATGCAGCCAACAATCCAGAAGAAACAGGCGCATCCCTCTGCTCTACCCAGGTAATTCCACACATGCCCAGTCTGTGCCTGCATCTTTTATTACCTGAGGAGTCACTGTCGGAGTTGGCACAGCATGTTAAGTTCAAGGGGCGCCCCGATGCTCGTGCTGTAGAAGGAGTTGCTGTGAGTCCTGGGGACAGGGGCCAAAACCAAATGTACTAATTCTTAATATACAACACGAAAATCCCTTCTAGTAGGTGGAAATTGTCAGGGGTGTGGCAAAGTATTGGTAAACCTTATAAGGCTGCGGAAGCCCATGCTGTTGCACACTGATGAAAAGCCTCGTGTCTGTAAAGAGTGTGGAAAGGCCTTTGCAGACAGTAATACACTCTTTAAACAGGATTATATATCCAAGATTCCATCCATAAGTGTGAGGTGTGTAAGAAAAAAATCTCTGAGATGAGTATTTTGCATGAACATGTTTGTGTCACAAATGTAACAAACCTACACCTGTGGGGAGACCTTTGCACTGAGGAGATCTTTAAGCAAACAGACCCATGTGCAATCTGAGTGAGGTTTTATTTGTACAGACTGTGGTAAGAGCTTTACCCCCCCCCCCCCCCCCACACACACACA
>JAVQJL010082557.1:0-35484 GCA_036024295.1 Nannoperca obscura | reverse complement strand
TCCAAAATCTACCTCCATTATGTTTCAGGGCAGCGTCTGCAAGCGTTTGTTCCCTCCCAGCAAAGCTCCCCCCCCCCCCCCCCACCGGTGTTGCTGCTGACTCATTGTCACAGCCCTCGAATCTGCTTCCTGCCTGCGTTATTCACACACTCACCTTCCTCTGCTAGTGCCTCCTCAGCACCTGGAGCGTGAAACCAAAAGGGGGCAGCTCTGTTTCACCCACATGTCCAGTTACACCAGAGCTGAAACTATTAGCAGATAACCGACTAGAAAATGTATCCTCAACTATTTTGATAATTGAATAATTATGTTTAACCCTCGGGAGTCTGTTATTCATTTGTGAACATGATTAATTTATTGTAACATAACATTATTTATATATGTTGTAGAGACAAGCTGTGGGCACCAGTTAAGAGAGCTGCCGTGGGGCTTTCACACAGTATCTCAGTTATGTCTGTATACCATAAAACATTCTTATTAGTTTTTAATTTCAATTTTATGTCCATACATTTTTCTGTTGTATTTATGTGTATAAATATTGAAACAATATATTTTATCACCTAGAAGTGCTATAACAATATTTTCAATGATTCACTCGGGATGTGTGCATTTTTATAGGCTATACCTGTGTAATTTTTACTTGTATTTTGGGTCCTTGTCAGCTTTATACCTTGTTAAATTTAACTAAAGGAAAATGCTGAAAATAAAGGAAACCATGCATGCGGGATTAAAAACAGCAAAACAAAGAAACACTGCAAACTGTGAAAAATCTAAAATGTTGCTTGCAGCTTCTCCAATGTGAAGATTTGCTTCTCATCAGTTTAGATTTTTTGTTAACACTAATTTAAATCGGAGCGCTACACAAAGAATACATTACTTTTTAGATTTCAGTATCTCCAATGTTCATCGTGAATAAATCGTTAAATCCACTTGGAAATCATAAAAAAGAGGCTCTTTATAACACCAGAACTTGCCTGAGAATCATCATATTAAGTTTTCTGCAGTATCAAAGTAATCCAGTGATAGTAGTCTTTGGGTAAACTGCAAAAAACATCTGCTAATAGGTAATTCGGCATACTTTTAATGGTGCCAATATGGCAAAATGTGAACAAACAGGCTAAAACAACAGGGCTTAACAGCAGCCCGCAGCTGACAGACTCCTGCCTACAGCCTTTTGACTTTGAAATCCCATTGATTAAATGATTAATCAAAAACATAACCTGCAGATTAATCGACAGTTAAAATAACCTCAACTGCAGTCAGGAGTAACTGTGGTTTGGTTTACTGGGCACTGCAAAGACAAAAACGAGTCAAATCATGTCTGATGTTAGTCCCACTTAAACTATATCAACAGGGCAAAGTGGGGCACCTGATTCAGATATCTAACTGCAGAAATAGTGAAGCCACTGTATCGACTGTGCTCCTCCCTGTGTCTGTCAGAAGTCCTACAGGACCAAAAAAAAAAGAAAGTTGCTGCTTGTCACTGCTGCAGGTATCTACTGCTGCATTGGCTGGGGAGAGTGCAGAGCTGCAAACTGAAGGGCTGCAATATTCTGGTGCACGTTCTGGTCCCAGCAATGCAACTACACTGAAAACATACATAACATATGGCACTGTGAAAAAAGTGATAACACCTCATTCTTATCTGCATCATAGCTGCACTTAATCATTTAATATGCCTAACAAATACTTAAAAATTGGTGACATTATTTTTGTGGAAAAAACATGATGTATCAGAAAAACTGTAGTGTAAGAGTCCTTCTGTGTAACCTTGTGTGTGCTTAGCTCAAGTTTGACTGCAAAGCTTTTTCCCTGACAGAAAGTGATCTGCCCCCCAGTGGAAGACATTGGAACAACAAACGAGAGTGATTTATAGTGACCTTCCGGAGACATGCAGTACGGTGGCGAGTACTTTCAAGTTTAAATATTCATGAGTGCGCATGTTTGAATCAGGGTGCTGAGAACACAACAGCAGACAAACACCAGCTCTGAGTTTTCAGTTTTATTTTAAGGTTCATTTTTCCAGACCTGCAGAGGACAGTTCACTTCCTTTAAGCGCCTCAATTTTGTTTCTTTGTTTCTTTTTTTTCTCTCGCAACATCATGTTAAAACCCATTGTATGACTCTGTGTTGGTTTCTCCTGGATGAGTCTGTTCATTTTTGTGAATACTGTTAAATAGGGAACAGCAGGAGGGGTGGTGGGGTTGGTAAGAGAGGGGGAAAAGACAGAGCAAACACGGATCAGAATTAAGACTTCAAAAAAGAAAAAAGGCGGTGGTCGGAGATGTAGATCTCAAATCCTAAAGGCTGAGATCTCCTTAAATCACTACTACAGTACTTGGTTATGTCTTGCAGCGCCTTCATTTGTGACACACCCACATACGGTTGCCGAAGTCACATACAATATTGCATATTTTTCAGCAATCACCGACGCTAGACTCCCCTTCCAATCACTCGAGCTCCTTTCTCTCATCTGTCCGTTATAAGGCCTCGTTTAAGCCCTCGTGGGTTGAACAAGGGGACTTGTTAACCCTATTGCTACCCTCATTAGTATTTGACATTTCCTCGTCCATCTATTCATTGTCCTATGTACTTGGTGGCTGTCCATGTTAGGGATAGCTACTGTAGGTACCACACAGTGGCACTGTGAGTAAGAGTCTAACCCTAGTGCTCAGGATGTGTGCCACGTTCTCCCAAAGCCCTGGCTCCCCGCAGTTAGGCAGTGCTCTATCCTCTGATACAGAGGTTCAGCAAAAATGTCCCTCCAGCAGGACGGGGTCAGTGGGAGCCCTCCACTAAAGGGAATGTGGGCCAAGCGGCCCCTCGAGCAGGCCATCTGTGTCCCTACCTAACAGGGAGCCCGTGCATAGCCTGTGCCCTCAACTCCCCTGTGTCATCTGCATTCAGCCTCTACAAACCAAATCTCAGCTTTCTTTTTAACAATAAAAAAAAAAAATCAACACTTTCAACCCCTTTTGTTCCTCTCTTTCTCTCTCTCTCTCTCTCTCTCTCACCTCACCTTGTCCACAACTTAGCTCTAAGGGTTAACCGTTTCACAGTCTCCTGTTAAAGTGGGGAGGATGAGGGTCTTTGGGGCAAAGCTTCAAGAGCAGATTCACAGCTTGCTTCATTCCTCGGAAACGAATCGTGACTTCAACTTTCAAAAACGCAAATGTTGTTCATGCTTAATCATTACTTTTTTTTTTTTTTTTAAAGACCGCACTTCAGCTCATCGGTTTCTTTGCCAGTTTGTGGAGTTAAACTCTTGTGTCACCACTGGGCGCTTGATGATATGCGGCTTCTTGTGCTCTCCGTTAACAAGCGAGCTACACAACGGATCCCATGTTATGCCCCCAGAACTAGATGTAAGGAGTGGTGATGGTAGCAGACAATGGGTACTGATGATAACTTGTGTACCACAAACAAAAACAAAAACAAATAGGCCTTTGGAATAGACAAAAAGGAAGGAGGAAGAGAAAGAAGAAGAAAGCATGTATGTTACTTTGTTAATTTTTCATACTCTGCAGATTGGTGTGTATTGCATTGGGGGGAGGGGGGGGCAGGGTGCAGGATGAGTGGGTATAAAGTGGTAGTGGGGGAATGGATGGGTGTCTGCTGCAGTCTGTGTTCAGTGGCGGTCCACAGTGGCACTCTGTAGCAGCTCTGTGGTGGGCTGTCCCGGGGGTCTGAAGGCGGTCTGGAAGCCGGGGGGAGGGGAGTGGAACTGGCTGGTGGGGTTGGCTGTGGGAGGGGTCATGTAGGGAGCCCAGCCGCCGGCGGCTCTGTGGTGGAGGGGAAGGTGGGCGTCGAGGAGGCCGGTGTGGAGGGGCTGGGGGGTGGGCACCGCTGAGCCGGCCGGGCCGTCCATCTCTGTGAGCGCCTGCAGGGACTTGAGCCAGTGTGGTGGGTTGTCGTCCTGGAGACAATCTAAACTGTTTCCCACTGAGGCCGGGATGCCTAAAGGGGGGGGGCAGTAAATACACAGCAGTAAATACAAATATTGTGTCCAGTTTTGTTGACACAATCTCCTTCGTGTACTATAAGTTACTTTGTGTCCAATAAATATTGAACTTGATAAGATTCACAAAACTGAGCTTAGAGCTTAAACGATTCTCACATTCTATAAATGAAGTGATTAATCCATTAATTGAGAAAATAATTGTCAAGTTAATCAAAGATGAAATAAAATCCATGGTGAACATTTAAACTGCTGCTTGAAATGCAGGTTCCTTATTTTCAGAAACTGCATAATTATGTCATACAGTAGAGAGAAGGTATTTTATCAACAACTGGCAAAACACTTCCTCTATCAGTTTTCTAATATCTTCATGAATGAAAAACGTCTCATGTACATGAGCCTGCAAATAAAAATGTATTATTTTTATTATAATTATTTAACAGTGATTCTTCTTACGATCATTTTTTAAATTTGTTCTATAAAAGTCAATAAAAGTGGCAGGAAATACTGGAAAATGCCCCTCACAAATGCCCCAGGGCCAAAGTGACAATTCAATTGTTTAAGTCATTTTTTTTTTTTTTTTACAAATGTCTGACATTATAGTGTGTTTTCACAATGTTCTTCAATTTTTATAGACCGAGCCATTAATGGAAAATATAAGCAGGAGATGAATCAAAAAGAAAATAGTTACTGTATAAAACATTAGCTGTAATGAGCAAAGGTTTGGCATTTTTTCTTGATAAATAATGATTTGCAGACTGATTTTCTGTCGATCACACTAAATTCTTTCATTTCAGTTACTTTCTACCTGTGATGATAGCAGGATCCATCCAACTGGCTGTGCCGTCCCAGCTCAGGCTGTGTGAGATGCCTGCTGGC
This sequence comes from Nannoperca obscura, assembly GCA_036024295.1. NCBI lineage: Eukaryota > Metazoa > Chordata > Actinopteri > Centrarchiformes > Percichthyidae > Nannoperca > Nannoperca obscura. The sequence goes on along the minus strand of JAVQJL010082557.1, from coordinate 30,647 downwards.
CCCACTGGCCCACCGATGTGGTTAACACTGTTGGAGGATGAGGAGGATGAAGAAGAGGAGGAGTTTGGGAGGCCCCCGAAGTTGATATTGATGTTGGGTAGGAGAGCTCTGAGGCCGTCCTGCCATTCTTTCACATTTAAACCCTCTATAGAGCCACTGTTTTCTGCAGGGGAGGAGAGGAGAACAGACGTGTGAGTTCATCGCAGAATAGTGGTCAGCTGCAGAACTGCATCCACTGAGTTCGGTTTGCTCTGCAAGGTCAATAAAAGCTAATCTAAACAAGCATCACAATGTTACGTGGCAGTTTACATATGCTGTGATACTCAATTATGCAAAACATCTGATCTGTTTTAACATGAACTGCCATGTTGACATGGGAAGGTGCCACAGTGACCCCGGTGTCTGGTACCTGAGATGGGGATCCCTCCCAGCCCTGTGTTGTGCTGAGGGGGCAGATTCAGGTCCAGGAAATTACTGTGTGAGGCAGCACTGGCTGAGTGGTTCAAGTGTGTGAGGTTATTTCGCGTGGGGATGCCCATCCAGGGGTGTCTGGCGGCTGGCTGCTGCTGACTGGCCTGGCTGTTCTGACTGGCGGGGAAACTGAAGGAGCTGTAGATGGCTCTGTGGTGGAGCTGGGGGAGGCGGGGCAGGCCGCTGGGGAAGTGGTGAGAGGCGCTGGGGTTAGGGTTGGGGGCCAGCAGGCTGGGACCATGGCTGCTCCCGTGGTCGAAGGGCCCCGGGGACAAAGGGCTCTGATCCTGCACCGACAGCTCCTTCTCTATCATGTCGGCCAAGGCCTTGCGGGTGACGTCGAAGGGATCGAAGCCCAGATCGTCGTCCTGCTGTTTGCTGGACGAGCCGAAGCCAAAGGCCGCCTGCCAGTCTGTGGAAGAAGACACTGGTATTGTGTCTGTGAGGAAAGAAGAGACAAGTTAGTGGAGCCGTCGCCCATGTGAGAAATTCTTAGATGTAGGGATGTGAATCGATCGCAATTTGATTACAAAAACAGTTGTCAAAAATAGTTTCCTTATCCAAACTATCTATATTTATCACTTTAAATAAACAGTAAAAAGTGTGTTACCTGCAAACTGTGTAAAAACTAACTTTCATGGCACGGCAGCACCACGAGAACATCTCAAACGTAAACATGTTGGAGCCGTAATGGATGAAGGGGGTTCAACAGCAGGGCAGGTTACTACAAAATCTTAATTAAACCACCCATGGCAGGTATTGAGTTTTGCGTCTCACAGCAGGCTTCTTGTTTATCTAATAGCCGCTGTTTGCTTTGCCTGTTGTTAAAGCTATTTGAGTGAGTGAGAGAGTGAGTGAGAGAGAGAGAGAGAGAGGCCTATTTGATGTAGCAAACACTGTGATTTACATTTTATATAATGTATTAATTATAACAGCTCAGGTCTATTCAAGCAGCCTAAAAAATATGTTTTTGTGCAAAACAAATGTATCTTTATCTCCATGTTGTATAGCCTACGTTAGGTTGTTTTTGTGTGTTGTGTTGATTGTGTTGTCAATTTGGAAGAATAAATAAAATGACCGAAAAACTTTTTAGCACATTTTTATCCAATTCATCAATACAGCTGTTAGTTGCAGCCCTACTTAGTTTTCTTCGGAACATTTTGCCCTTTGAGATGAAAAAAGCTTAATCTCTGACCTCCTAAATCCCTTCTTAAAACATTCTTCTATATGAAAGCATTTGTAATGTTTCTTATGGTTTCATATTTACAATCTTGCTAATAAAATGTTAAACTTTCATCCTTCTGTGTTTGATTATCTCGTTGTTTTTAATGTGTATTTGCTTTCTTTGTATTGTTTTTCCCCCTGTAAAGCACTTTATAACTTTGTTAGGAATTTCCACCATGAGCAACAACTAGGTCACAGTGGCAAAGAAAAACTCCCTTTTATATTATTATATAACTGATTTCTAGGAATTCTCAAACTGTGTGATATTATCGTTCTTTATCAGACGCCGTCATGCAAAAGGATCTTTTAAAACCTAGAGCTTACGAACACGTACTTGTCAACACGACAGGGACGACATACGTCATTCAGTAATGACTAACGATTTATAGCTCGCTTCCCATAAAAAACAACCATAAAAAAAGATTAATTGACTGAACGTTGACTAGGTCCCTGACAAACAGTTGACTAATCTATTAAGAGGGGGCAGCCCCTTTTAAGCATTTTGCTAGTTTTATTATCCAGGGTGATATACAATGCCTGCAACAGCAGAAAACGCCTAAATGAATGAGACACTATTACAGTCAATATGATGGTGTGCAATGCTAATGGAAACAGTGCTATAAAAACAAGAATCAGAATAAAGCAGCTGCACGTCAACCCAATGTTTGAAAATGAGACCAAAGAAAAGAAGCAACTAATCAGGCACCTCAGTATTTGAATTAAATCTCCGTTGTACCTGATGTGAAGAGGCTCTGTGGTTCTGGGGTCATGGGCCAGTCAGAACTGCCGCGGGGGGAGCTGGGGAAGGGGGGCAGGCCGGCGGGGAGGGGGTTAGGATGTCTGAAGTTGCTGTTGTCTGAAAAGAGCGACTGGGACTCGGCTGCAGCGCCCTCGAAGGGTGAGCGGGCTGTGAGGTCTGACACGCTGATGGGCACCACCAGGCTGGGTTTGGTTAAACCAGGAGGAGGAGAAGGGGAGTCACTGGTGGGCATCTGGAAAACGGACACGGGAGAGAAACGCGTGTGAGATTCTCAGACCGGATTCGCCTCGATTTATATGCAGAGGTGAGGTCTTTCTACCTGTTGTAAAGTCTCTCCATTCACCATTCCGATCGACTCTGGAGGTTTGTCACTGGGGCTGCAGATAGACACGTGACACACTTTAGTACATGCTGACAAAAAATGTGAAAAATAAATAAAATATATTTCTGTAAGGGAGTGTTGGTGCTTTTGTCGAGGAGCAGTCTGTATTACCCGTTACTGTCACAGTTGGAGAAGGGGGACAGGGCAGTGTGCTGACCAGGACCCAGCTCTGTTTCTAGCCCATCTGAAGTAACTTCTTGGTCTAGAAAGTCTAGCAACGGAGGAGACTTGCGGTCCTCTGAAAGCCCATTGGCCAGTTTGTTATGTCCCGACAGCGTTGGCCACCCCTCTTTACCATTGCTACTATTGGTTCTGTTACAAAGCAGGAGGAAAATCAAGCTTAGCACAATGATTAAGTACTGTGGACGTAAGATTAATAGGGAGGAACACAAGAAGAAAATAAACAACCTCTGTGTGGAGTTGGATTTACTCTTTGACTTCTCTGTTCCACATGCTGGAGGTTGTAGAAAGCTAGGGTTAATTTTATAGAGGTCTTGGAGGAGTTTCTGCTCATACTCTTGATGTTTCCCCGCCTGAAAACAAATGGTTACAACGAGAGTCAACACTAATCCTTTGGTTAATGCACAAAGCATACACATTTAATATACATTTCAGACAGCGAAACGAGTATTTTACCTGCATCTCCTCTTTAGTAAAGCTAGCTGCTTCGTCCCCCAGCTCGTGTAGATACATACAATCAGGTTTGGGACACTGCATACTTTTGAGGAAGTAACTGCAGTATTTTGTTGTGCCTAAAGAAGCCTGTTACAGAGAGACAGCAAGAAATCAATTTTACTTAGCAGGTTGTTTAATAGAAGGATGTTTATGTTTGACAGACAGCAAGAGAAAATAGAATAAAGTCATCACGTGGCTTTTATGCAAATGCAACTTATCGTATCTATTGAAAAGATCAGCACTTAAAATATATGTAAAAGCGACAAGCTCAATCCTTGTGGTTAACTTCTCACCTTGAGTGTTCTGCCATCGACAACCACATTGTTGACACACTGTATTGCTCGTAGAGCATCTTCAGAGCGGATGTAAGTGACATAAGCGCTGGCACTAGGCCCCTGAAAAAAATTAAAGTAAACATACTGTAATTGTGTCTTTTTGGGCTGAAATGAACAATGATTTCCATTATTGACTGCCTTCATGTTCAATCAGTGTATGCATCCCTCAATAATTAAAATTGTATTGATAAAATATCAAATAAATTCAATCGTTTTAAACAGCCATAAAAAAAAAAAAAATATATATGTAAATTCAGAGGGGTGGGGGGACTAAAATAAGATAACAAGCAAGTCTGTATTTGTAAAATTGTAAACAACAAAAAGTGTCACGTTTTGCTTGGAAAAAGACAATTGGTTCTTCCATTAAGACAGATTAATATTGATTAAGTTCTGTTAATGTTTATAAACTCTCACCTGTGAACCGGCGTAAGATGTGCTATTGTTGATGACCACTTTATGGATTTTCCCGAACCTCCCAAAATACTCTGGTCGTTTTAGGACCTGTGGGCACAATGCAAACGAGATATGCATCACTTGAGGCTTTCATTGGTGAGGTTTCACTGAGAGACCTTCAAATGTGCACCAAACTCATTGCCTATGAAAGTATTTGTGATTTCCACTGTGGGTGTCAGAAAAGTCCAAGATAAATCTAGCAGCTAGAGACTTCAGTTTGTCACAGTCTTATTCCCATCGAGCTAAAATACCAACAGTTCTTGACACTCTAATGTCACAGGCAGCATTAGTCACTTGGCTTTTTGGTGGTGACGCTAAACTCACCTCCGGGTCGGCGAGGCGCTGCGAGAGCCCCACCACGAACACCAGGTTTCTCTGGACCACTCGGACACTGGCCAGATGCTTGCGGTTTTCTGTCACCTTCTGCTTCTTCTCGTTCTGTTTCTGCTTCTTTTCGTTCTTTATCCTTTGGATCTCCTCCTGTGACAGGGGCTTGTATACAGCGGGGTCCTCTGGGTACGGCTACACAAAAGCACAAACAACTAAGTTACAAACTGAGATAGCCACCATTTGGAGAAAGAAAAACTCTTCTAGTTCAAATGACGTGGCTTTGTGAAGGATGGTGCGTAACTGCAGACTTTAGTTGTCAATATGCTAGTTCAACAGGCATCACTAGCCAAACCGCTGAGGCTGTACATGGTAAATGATGATGAACTGATGCACACATTATAAGTTGGACACGTCCCCTGTTTGCGTTTCTCTGGTATCGCGCTCATCACCTTTCTGCAGGCGGGGCAGAGGCCGTTCTCGTCTGTGCGGATGCGGTGCCAACAGAAGCGGCAGATCTGATAGCCGCAGGTGCAGGGGAAAAAGTTGACGTCATCAATCTCCAGCGGCTCCATGCACAGAGGGCACTCCATGGGGTCGTCCTTCATTTCAGGGCTGTGGGACATCCTATGGCGCGGCGAGCGTGAGTGTTGAAGCTGGTCACAGAGCACGGGGCTAAGAAAACATACAAAGGCTAAGTGTGAAAGCTCCATCATTACATGACTGAAAAAGATGTGCTTGTTGTCCCCAGACATACTTAATAGCGGGATGCTGTAGCCTTTGAAACTGACTTTATCAAGGTCACAATTTTCATCTTTTCATCTATTCAGCAGCAGAGGAAACACTACACTCAGTTTGCAGTTTATTCCGTTGACCTAGCTAAACTACTGCAGTCTAATGCAATACATCTCATTTTAATGATGAATACAATATTCAGTTTTTGATCAAACTTTTCAGAGAAGTGTTTCAGAGCTGAAACGATGAGTCAGGTGACAGCAAAAGTGTTCCCACATTCTTAAATGTGGTTTTTATAGCCCTACTTGATAGTAAATTGAATGTCTTTGAGTTATGGACTGTTGGTCGTACAAAACAAGCAATTGGAAGCCATCTCCTTGGGCTCCGGGAAGTGTGATGGTCCCAAACAACAGTACAACCTCTAAAAATGACCATCAAGTTGAATCAACGCCTCTCTAAAACAGTTTCGACAAAAACTGAACATTATAACCTACACGAAGGTCTGGGTTTCTGCAGGACTTTGTATTAGACCACATTAGTTTGAACTAGGTATTAAAGAGAAGTGACAAGCCGAAAACAGCAGCTGTCATGTTAGTGATTATGCGGATGTTGTGGTATATTTTAAGGGTTGACAGTATCAGACACAATGTCATGATGGGCGTTAAAGAGAACTGCAATAAACTGCGTTTATTTACAAATAAAACGTATGTTGTTAGCAGTTAAACACCTGTCCCGTTGTACGTGACAACACTACTGCCAGCAGGCGATCTCAATGACAAGCCCAGATTGGGAAAACACGACAGCGTAAAGTTGAATCAGACAACACAGAAATGCCAACATTTTGCTAATAAATTAACATGTAAGAGAGTATCACAGTTTTGCTGCTTCACTTGCAGATTTCAGCTGATTGGTAAATTCGTGTATGGATCCAGGATACCAAGCTAGTTTAGCCAGGCTGGTAACTTTAGCTGCTCTGTCTTCTGGATTGTACATTATGACAGATGTTATTTGACTAACGTTAGGCTAAGCTAACATTAGCCGCGAATTGGTAAAAGAAGCCGGTCTAACTAATAGCAAGTAGCCACGAGCAATTGGAAGTTTAATTAACAATCCAGCCCATACAGATATGGATATTAACCTGATACTGACGGCGAACATTTGAAACCCCGTATGTCATAACGTTACGTTTTCGCCTACATATCAACTGACAGCTTGCTGTATGCTAACCGCTAGTATCAGCATAGCTAGCATGCTACATTATCATCGAAATATACGGAGTTTTGGAGCCAAGCTTACGACGCGGCCTACACAAGCTAACGGTGAACTGGAGGCAAGTTGTTGGCACTATAAACAACTGACATTGCTCTCACGACAGTAAGATTACCTGGACAGCGATCCAATAAGCTTGAGAATGCTCTAGTGTCAGTCTGTAAAATCGTAACGGACACAACTGCCCTTTATTTATTGAGGGAGGATGAAAGCTGGATAGCCTAGATAGCAACTTGGCTAACACTAGCATTACTTACCCTGTCCGTATTTAGCTTAGGATTCCACTCCAAGGGAGTCACACCAAATTGGGCGGGGACTGCGAGCCAATATATATGAAATGTCTAAATTTCTACAAACAGTCATATAAGATAACCGTAAGTGTGTTGTTCTATTATAATTAAAAGGCTATAAAGATGTTTTGCCCCTTTCTTTTCTTGGTATTGTAGAGACAATTTACGCTCTAACCACCATCTTAGCTAGCATTAAAGTAGGGAGGAGGGAATGGGGCAAGTGTTCAATGCCACTGAGTCTGCGCAGATAGACAGATGCTTTGTGGGAAATAGAGTCTTCGGCGATTTTAAGCAAGGGCCAGGGACACATTTTCTACAAACATGAAGAATGTGACATATAAAATACCAAAATGTAAAGGTTTAAAGGTTCCTTAAGGTTTAATAAGAGCTTAAGTTAAATATTACTTTGTGCATTTAGATGTTACATACAAAACATGGGATCACCTTACAAACTATGTTGGATAGTTACCAGTTAAACTACACAACAGTATATGAAGCAGTTAAAAGTAGCTCCACTTGACAAGCAGCTATGTTATAATACTGCTTACAAACATTTACGTTAATTTGCGTAGATACAGTCTTTTGTTAAATATGTACTTTCTTTAGTATGAGAAATAAAAACACCAGAATACCATGTTATAATTTATTATAAGCCACATAAAATTTATTTATGTCAATTATTATAGAACAATATAAAATATCAATAATTTAGTGTATCACTATGTTACATGTTAGTTTCAGAAGAATCAAATCACACATTCTAAGGCCAAAAAATATAAAATACTGAAAAATATATTAAATTAAACCATTGCCTGAATCTTCACGTTTCTTCAGTGATGTTTAAAAATTGAACATATTTTTAATCTATCCACATGAAGCTGGGTTTGGGCCAGTACTGAGCCTGGGCTTTGTTGGTATCCACAGAGTCTAGTGTTAGTGTGGGGGCGATGGGGTGCGGTGATGCCAGGGACAGCCGTGCAGCCAGGAGTCCCATCCGAACACAGCTGTCTGTGTCACGCCGCTGGAGAATCCCCGCCATTAAGGCACCTGCAAGACTGCAGACAGAACAGGGATGAATGTCTTTTTAAAAAATATTTAATATGTGAGTGAGAGAAAGTATGACAGGGACAGGAAGAGAAAGAGGTCATGAGAAATGACAAGTGGCTGAAACTGAAGCAGGCGAAGAAATGAAAAAATAAATTAAAATAAGAAAAGGGAAGCGAAAGTAGGCCAAATAAATGTTTAGAACCTATCTCCTGCTCCTGACACATTCATTGTCTCCTCTGCTGTTACAGTCAGTGCTGGGTAGTGGAGAGCACAAAGCCGCCTCCTCTGTGAACACATGTGCAGTAAACATCTTCACTTTCACTGTCTTAATCAGCATAATCATCAGTTTAAATGTAGGTGATCCTCACCCTCTTCTGTTTTCTTGGCTGCAGGTTGACCGAGCCTGCATCGTGCTCTCCGCACACCAACACCCCATCAGCCCCCAGGGTCACCACAAGACAGTGAAGATGCTCCAGAAGGGGGCGTGAGAGAGTTACACCAACACTCAACACCTTGTCAAGAGAGCTCGGCAGCACTGTCACCCCACAAGACAAAACCACACCGTCAGCTATTATCAAACTATTTTTCACAATAACCCTATAACAACTGTACCTATAAATACTCAGTAAGAAATACAATTTACCTTCAGTTGTTGGGATACCCAGTGTTTTGTTCATGGTGCACAACTCTGCCAAGTTTGGGGATGAATAGGACAGAGACTTCCAGGCATCTGAAAGGAAAGGCTTAGAAGCCTTTTCTGAATCCGTTGGCTCGAACCAAACTGTGACACATTGATTGTATTGTATTAAAATCAATGAAAGCTTCTGTTCACGATCATTCATTACATTTTAGAGACCATCTCCACATGCGTACCACTGATGTTGTGTTTAGTGGCAGTGGAACAAATATAGTCGATGGTGGAGACGGGAATGTTTCCATCGAGACACACAAGTGTGGCTGATGAAAGCTGCTTCTCAAACTGTGACACCTTTAAGAAGACATTCAAAGATTGAATAAAGAAGCAACATCCATTTAAAGGAATGTATGTCAAATACAGGAAAATAAAACAAAATATCAAACAAACTAGGGCTGCCACTAAGAATTATTCTCATGATCAGTAAATCTGTTAATTAAATTCTCAATTCATCGTTCTGGTCTTTAAAATGTTAGAAAACTGTAAAAAAAACAAACTAATGCCCATCTTTCCCAAAGATGAAATGTCTTGTTTCATCAGACCAATTGTACAAAAACTAAAGATATACAGTTTACTATTTTTGGAGGACAAAATATACACATCTGAGAAGGTGCAAAGGAAACATCTTTAATATTTTTACTTTTTGTTGCTAAAAGCATAATCCCCCTTTGTCTTGATGTTGGAGCACGGATGCCAGACCTTCTTGATGCAGAATATGGAGTTTAAAGAAATCTAAAACTAAGTTCGAAAACGAAAAGGGAGCCAATGTAATCCAGTCAGTATTGGAGAGATATGTTAGTGAATGTTTAAAGATTTCAATTCTGGTGGATTTGTCAAAACCCTGTGCTTGCTGGTGGTACGCTAAGAATGTCTTAGAAGTACCAGAGGTCAGTTTAAAATGACAATAAGCACATTATGTGACATATGAGGCATGTGCACAAATGTATTGCAATGTCCGCATTCGCAAGCCCTTGTCTAAACACAGGTAATGACTACAGCAAAGTCAATGCCAACCATTAATAGTATCTAAATGTGTGACTACGGTACTGGAAGACAAATCCTGGCCTAGCCTTGCTAAAAATAAATAATGTTGTCAGTTTAACTTACATACTGCTCTGTGATCTGCTGATGAATGTCCATGTCTCCCAGTCCGAGGCTCAGTTCTCCACTCTCAGTTATAACAGCACAGTAAGTAGCTGTGCTTTGCTCTTTTAGTCTGGCCACACCACTTGTGTTCTTACAGAAAACAGAAAACAAGAACATAACATTTATATTTTCAAAGTAAAAGGGATAATAATAATGCTTAATAATAAACACCAGTTCATTTACACATACCATGTGTTTACAATAGTGTAACACTGCATCACTGTGTGAATCAGCTCCAGTAGCTGAGATGAACAGGGGTCTACGGCCTAATCGACTCAGAGAGTCTTGAATGAAAACACCAAGGAAGTGAGTGTGAGACAATAAGATTTCAGCTACTGATGAAAACACGTACATGAATGTAATCAGATAAAAACCCACCAGCAATGTTCCGGCCTACACCGCCGAATGACTGACAGACACTTCCTGGGTTGGTCTGTCCAAACTGCAAGAGACAACACGTTTTGTCAGACGTTGTTATAACCTCCATAATAAGGTCTCACATGATCTGGACTATTGTGGATAAATATGTGTTATAAATACTTTTATGTTAAACTTACATGAAGAGTTTTAGTTTTTCCTTTAGCAATAAAATCAACATTTATTCCACCTATGACCACCTGTAAAAGAACAACATTGTGTTAAATATATTTATATATTGTAATACAATTATATGTGTTTATACTCACAATATCTGATTCTGAGTCTGATGAATGTTTCCCATGATGATGAGTTTTTCCTCTTAACTTTCTCTCTTTCATTTGTTTTGATAGTGCGCAGGCTATCTGGCTGCCAACTTTAGCATTGTTATGAATGAGAGCAATGTCTAAGAACATAACAAGTTAAGGACATTTTAGTCAATCCACTTTAATCAACCTTATTTAAGGCCAATGCACTGTAACATTGTCCGGCCCACGAGACAACAAAGGTATCAATCTTCTTTTTGTTTTAGATATGATTATTTTCTCCGCTTGAGTTCTCAAAGATCATGATTTTGAGAAGGATACTGGCCTGAAGGGACTTTCCTTTAGTCAGCTCATTAACCTTTTGAAGAATGAACGGCGTCACATCTCTTCCTGTTATACCTTTAGCACTGCGTAAATCAAAAAGAGAACAGAAAGTGATTCTTTTTTTCAGCTGAGAACATCCACCACAAAGAAATGCAAACAGACCTCTTCCTCTGATGTCACTGATCTATTATCTCAACACCGGTGAGCAACAGGACAAAAGATTACAAGCCTTTTTGTACCTCGCCTCTGTTACTGCAGCCTGTATTGCTTCCTCTATCTGCTGGCCAGCTGCCGCATGCTCCTCTGGGACTGGCACCGCTAACAGGACCCCACTTTGGAGACCCAGTGACAGAGTGCTCGCTGAACGACATGCACAAAAACAAAACAGATTCACATTCATAACCTCTGTGTGTGTTAGGGGTCTAAGAAACTCTAAATGTGGAGGACATAAAATGCTGATATACCAATGAGCTTTGCAGCCTCCTCGGGGTTGCAGACTTGGTATGGAGAAGTGAATCCGCTCTGTGGAGAGAAGAAGGCTGGGAAGTTCTTCAACGCTCCATAGGTGGCTACACAGACTCCCTGTGTCTCCTAATAAAAGATACAGAACAACACAACAGACCTCACCTAGTTCACTTTAAACACAGCTCTGCCCAACATGTGACTGCTTCTTTTGATTCATTCATTCATTTTGTGAGTACTGAATGTATTTATCCATTTTCTTCTCCCTTTCCTGTTTATTATACTATTATTTTTTGTACACATTGGAATAGCAAAGACAGTCTCAGAAACAGTGACAACACTACTCAGAAAAATGATCTCAATATTCTTACGAGGAACTCGAGGGTGCGACCGATGTCCAGGATAGACTTGACACCAGCAGAGACCACTGCAATGGGAGTCCTGCCGAGTTCTGTCAGATCGGCACTGATGTCCAGACCTGGAGGAATAATCTATTACAGTCTACAAAAAAGGAGTTACATGATACTAATGTAACATGTACATTGTAACTATTCTTCTTAACATACAACACTGATTTTGGTGTCCTTACACATGGAGGCCTTGCATCAGGTGGGCTGGCCTTTATATGGCCTCCCCTGGATTATATTAATGACTCCATAAACAGCCTTATCTCTGTTCATCAAATCCAGATTGACATAAAATAGCTGAAGGTTTCCGTGTGAAAGGAGGCCAAAACCATCCAGTCAGTGAGTCCGTTTTCACAGTTTGTTAAGATTATTAAGTTGTCATTATGTGTAAAAGTCAGGTGATTATTTCCCAACAAGGTGCAAGTCTGCTTACTCTTCTCTCCGTCTCTGTGAACTCCTCCAATGCCTCCTGTGACAAACACAGGGACGCCAGCTCGGTGGGCCGCTATCATAGTGGCTGACACGGTCGTTCCGCCGGATAGACCCTGAGAAAAGACCATACACACACAAGACAGCACTCAAAACACCACCATAAAGGACAGACGTATGTGAATGAGGCCCTGTCATGTGTTTTAGACAGAGATTATTTTGAGATTTGTATTTGCGGCCTCACTTTGCTGATGACGTAGGGCAGATCACGATGGGACACCTTCAGGGAGCTCTTGCAGCGGGCGAGGTGGTCGAGCTCCTCTGACGACAGACCAACATGGACTTCTCCCTCAATCACTCCAACCGTGGCTGGAGTGGCCCCTTCGGCTCTCACAATCGCCTCCACTTCCTTCGCTGTGCTGAATTTACACATTAACAGCACTCATTATCAGCAATTAAAGCAAGTATCAGCTGCTGGTATCAGAGTTCATTGAAGGTTAAAGATGTACCTCAGGTTGTGTGGATAGGGCATGCCATGTGTGATAATAGTGCTCTCGAGTGCGACCACTGGTTTGTTTTCTGCGAGTGCTTGTGACACAGACGGATGAACTCTGAAGAGGCTGTCTAAGAGAAGAGGTCATGCTTCATAAATCAGCATTATCAATTTGCTATGAACTGTGCGAACATTCTATGTTTAAATGCCAGAGATATGATAAGAGGAAGCAGTCACCATTTTTGCTCAGTCTGCTCTGATAAATTGCGATTCCTCTTCTCTGGATGAGTGCAGAGTGCAGTGCTCTCTTTAGCATCCTCATTCTGATCAGATTTGAAGGGAAACCCTGAAAACATGAGGAGTTTTTAAATGTAAGTGTGAAACATACTGTGTCAGCTGCTTTTCTATCCAACCAACTTGTTCCATTTAAGGTTCTGCCACTGTTGCAGCCTTCAGTCTCCCCTCCTCCACAGGTAAGCACTGGGTAGAAATGTGGTGTGTATTTTAATATACAAAGTTTGTTTAATTATTTATCTTTTTTTGGTTTATTTATTTATATTATATTTATTATAAGTATTATTTGTCTTTATTATAATAGCAATTGTTTACCAGAACTGTACAGTGCTATGTTGAGTGTTACGCATGTAAAAAATTGAAGAATTAATTTAAAATCATAAATAAAACTAGTTTTGTAGATGACTTCGATAGTCTAAAAAGAGGATTTTTAGACTATTTTTAGAGTATGAAGAATTATATTTTCTAAGTGATTATGGTTAAATAAAAGTCTCCTTTTCAGCAAACAGTCAAAAATCACACCGACATTCAATTATGAAAGAAACGTCTTAATGTCTCAATGAAAGCTACATTTTCACTGTTCTTCAGAATGAATCACAAACGACAACGCACTAAAAGGGCTATAGGATTGATTTTATTCCTAAATTGACTTATTGCAGACTCATTTTGACATTTCAGAATATACATTAGCTCATACCTTACCTGAGCTTTTTGCAGGAAAAATAGAATAGGCTTCCTGGTTGCATCACACACCCTGCAGAGTGTTTTCTGTCACTGCAAGGCACAAGTCCAGTTCAGCCGTTGAGAGGATTTTCTTTGCTCTAGTTATTTGGGACAAACTCCCACCACCCTCCCCCCATTTTGGGGCCACTCTTAGAAACGGACACCACATTCCAGAGCTGGGGTCTGCGTTGTTATCTTTTTTTCCCTACTTCTCTGCATTTATGCACTAAAGGTTGTTAGCTGAAACGTATTACATTGTCAGTGACTGATCCAAGGCAAGCATTGCCAGTTTAGAACTGTCTTTAATCTAATATCTCATCAATGACTCTGAGTGGATCAGAGACACATCAACAAACCCAAAGTACAATTCAAACCCATCTGAAAAGCTGCATCACTCTAAAGGATCTCATTACTAGAAAAACATGCTTTATACAGTAGGAGGGAGACCATTCACCTGTGGTAGAAATATTGACTGTTTTATCAAAATGTCCAATGCTTTGAGATATTAAAAAGAAAGTAGCACATAACATCTAATTAGCTCATTATAAAGAAAAAAGAGTCTCACAAATGGGGTTTAGTGCTTACCTTCTCCACTGCAACAAAAATGCTAGAAACTTTGCCCTGGAGGCTAAACTTTGACCCAGACACTGTTTACACAGCCCACAAGTATCGACCACAGATCTCTGTGGGCTGAACTAGTCTAGAATTGTCTCCTGAGTGAAAGCAGGTGATATTTCACATGATGCAAAGATACTGCAGAACGAATATGAAGACCAGCAGACACAAGGTAAAATCCAAAAGTAAAGCATGAACGTGTACAAAGTGTACAAAAAAATTTCACATTCATCCAGTAACTGATTGGAGAAAAGCCTTGCACATCCTTTGCCCACACATCAATTAATGATTTGTGTTTAACGTCATGCTCCAATATGAGTTCAATATATTTTTGTATCCACTGGTGATTTCTCTCAGCAGATTTATGTTGCTCCTATAATGTTGTCATAAAACTGTAGAACATGAGTTGCATCAAATTGAATAACTGCTGGACTGCGTTTGATAATTTATTCGAACAACAGATTAGATCTTTGTAAACGCAATTCTATCAAACTGGCTGCATGTTCTCAAGAAAAAGGCGGTTGAACCTCTTTAGCCATGTTTGTAGTGAAACCACTTTCTTTGTCTTTACATGAATGATGACTCCGGTTGAGTAAGGTACACGATTTGCAGCAAGGTTGGTTTGGCTTTTGCATCGTCATAAACTTCCGCTAAAGTCTCCTCAACCTCCAACTGTGAGCTTTCCAGTAATTCATCTTCAAACCATCGTGGATGCTCCAGCTGGTACGCATAAAAAGCCTCTATGGCGTCACGCAGGGCTCTGCCTGAGGGACAGAGGTGGTACTCGTCCTCTGAAAGCCCTTCAATGTGATTCACTCTGCCTGGTTCATGCTTCTCAGCGTCCAGGATCCTAAAGATGAGCTCCTCAAACTGTTTCATCAGCCTGTATCGTACTGTGATTTTGAAAGGGGAAGGAACATCTTCTTCAGAGCAAACATCGTCAAAGTAAGCCACTATGTACTTTTCAAATGACGCAGATCTTATAAAATGGGGGACCATAAGGCTGAAGGCTGGACTGAGCATGTCACCTACAGGTGAGCGGGCGTCCTCTCTCAGAAAAACCTGTTTGTCACCACACATGGCTCTCCATTTTGCTTGTACTCCCCGTGAGCACAGGATTAGTATCTTATCTGAAGAGTTTTCTATTTGTTCTCTGTGCCAGTCTAACCACTGGATGCTTCCCAACACTCCCAGTCTTGTAGAGTCCAGCAGATCCAGGACCACTTCAGTGCCACATTTGGTCGCCAGGAAGGCACAAAGCTTGAGGACAATGTTTTTGTATAAAGGGTGGTCGAGGGAGTAGATGATGAGGATTCTTTTTCTCTCTTGCACTTGAAAATCTCCTGGTTGCTCTTTGGCAGCAGATGAGTATATGTTCACAGGATCTGAGAGGAGGGTGAAGTTTTAGTTATCAATGCAAGTTGCGTTTTCTCATCAACACTTTGCATTTAGAAGAAGGCAAACCTTTATGAAATGTTCTCCACAGTAAATAAGCAAGACAACCACCAATGAGAAACAGCCCCACTGTTGCCTTTACAATTAAAGTCCGTGGTGGAAAATCTAAAAAAAAGGAAACAAAAGAAAATAAAACAAAACATATGATTAGCTAAATACCTCTATAAATGCAAAAAGTGAATTCAAATATTATTATGACAGTGAATCCCAACCTTGGTGTCGATCTATATAAACCTGAGGGGCTCACAAGATAATTAATGGGATAGTAAAGAAAAAAAACCCATTCTGCTTCAAAAATGTGCATTCATTTTTGGCATTTTCTCTAATCTTTAGCTTTTTGTGAAATATGAGATTGTTTGACCTCGACACCTGCTAGAAGGATTCGCAAGTGATCACTGCTTTATTTAAAGGTGTCACAAGCCAAAAAGGTTGAGGAACGCTGATATATGCTCTGCAGCATAAAGCCATATAAACAAATCTACCAAACTGTATTTACACATTATAACCGCACTTACACGGGAAGTCATCGATTAATTTCTCCGGGCACCAACAGTTGTTCTGGCATCGAATAAAAAAAGGCTGAATCTTAAAAAAAAAAGAAGCAAAGTAAGGAAAGGTTTTGATGTTATAGCTCTACAAGTAAGATGTTTTTTGTCAACTGTCAGGGATGGGACATTAAATAAAAAAATGTATTGAACTTACCCTTAAATTTATTTTGCAATGTGACAGCTGCCACAACTCAAACTCAAATGTGACATATAGCAATGTTCTGTTTTCCTATTTGTTCAAAGGAATGACAAAGTGAGAAACTGCATTTTGATGTCATTATTATCTCATGCTAAATAAGCAGTAAATCACATGAAGGCAGTCTAACAACAAATGTAGTATAATTACCTTTGAGACATTCTTTGAGTAATGGATATCATGACAGTGGATGGAGACTTGATATCTCTCTGAATACGGTGCAGCCTTAAAACCCACAACAATGGACAACGTTCTATGTTCCTTATCCACAGACAAATTATAGTTCATGTGAGGATCCCATAGACTGCCTGTAATAACAAACATACAGTGATGGTCTAGAAGGTCCTGGATCTCTAACAGTAGTCCATTTGAAACTTGTGAGATGTAAAAAATGTAAAATTTACCATTTTCCAGACATATTTGGGACTTTTGGATTCTCCGGTCCTCACATCCTAATCATGACAAAAAATATTACTGGATGCTGATTAGAACGTTTTTAAGTTTGTTTTGTGTGGGATTCACAAGACAAATCAGTGAATAATCATCGCATGAGAGTGAAAAATGCCTGAACCCTGACAAGATTTACAAATCCAAAAGGTGACTAAGTGTGTAAATTATAGAAAAGAGACAGTATTGGTAAAGAGCCTCAAAATATTCTCAATATATATTAAACTGATCCCTTTTTATCTTGATACACATTACTTCCTGAGATGACAAGACCTTTGCACATTGCTTACATTAACTGTGGTAATGACACCTGAGACATTTCCTGTCATAAGCACACCATGTAGTTGAGGCAAACGTATACAATTAACTGCTAATAACCCTGCTAGTCACCCTGCTTTTTCGTGCAGATTTTAGAGATCTGGATCTGGAGGTAACTCACCTGGGATAGTAATTCGCTTTCTGATCCTGTCGTCTCCAATCTCAGGTTCTGGCAAATTAAAAACTGTCACCATATATGAATGCCCAGGCTCTACCACAACTTCATTTAAGGAAAATGTCCACTAATAAAGGAAATAAATCACAGTTGTCTTGATCTGTAACGTCTCTATAGTTAACCACTGTTACAGTTATGGTTCAATAAACAAGTATGTTACAATCTTACCTTTCTGTGGTTTGGATTCAGCTGTTGGCTGAGTTTGTAAGAAAACAGCACACATATACTTTGATTTGTACTTTCATCCAGAATATTTATCTGTGATCCATTAAGTTTTAATACACCTGCTGTGAATAGAAGAGTGTGTATTTTATATGAATGCTTTGCCTAAGGTTGGATTAAGACTTGCATTTGATGCATGTTAAAAATGTGAGCTATAATAAACAATACTGTAGTTTTAAAAAAGTCACTCACCTTCTGCCTTTATCTTCCACGTCACATTCACAATTGCAACAGGCCCATTTTTGTCCATCCTGACGCCCACATGCTCAGAATCCCATTCTGGGCTGGTAGGAGCAAGTTGTACGACCATACGTTTCTCTGAGCAGTTGCCTGACATTAAGGGAATGGTGTTTATATACTATAATGTTGTGAATATGTTCAACATATGTGAGCCAATGGTTAAATTAAAATAATATTTTCCTGCACAAATCATTTCACTGTTCTAAGAATAACACCAAATCTCTGTAATGTTTGGAATGAAAAGAGTCAAATGCAAAGATACTGACAAAATGTTGCCACCCTTAACATACTGGTTGAACTTCATTTGACAAATTGAATACTTACTAATTTTACAATTGTAAAGACCCTGGGAAAAAAAACAAGATAACAGATAAGATAGAGGATAAGAGTGACTTCATGAAAAGGATTCACTCTACTTTTATGACTGCTTGCATATTTATTGTCTACAATTGATTGAACCCTCACCAGTTGATTACAGTCCAGACGCTCATCCAGAGTCCTAAGAGAAGACGACGCTGCAGACGAGTCCAGCAACCAAACAAAAACAGAAAAAGTCACATGGATCATTCTGGTGTAGCTCCATAATACAGGTGGAAGAGCTTTTAAAACCACTGAGCAAACGACAATAATCAACTCCATTTGGAAAGAGGGTTCAGTAGTTTGCCTGAACACCAACACAGAGACGTCTCTCTGTGATCTGTTCTCAACCAATGTGATGTGTTTCATTTTTATCGGGCGCTGACATCTGACTACACAGGAAGGATGCTCTAATCAAATGTGGTTTAATGGTTTTCCATTCTCATGCAGAACATTGCATGGGCTGAAAATACTGATCTCTTAATCTGCAATTTCCTACACAATTATGAGAGAAATAAAATATATGTTTTCCTTATTACAGTGTGTATATGCAAACCAGTCACTTGGGGGCAGCAGTGACCAAATGTACAAGTGGTGAATTTCCTGTTTAAACTGTTGAAACTGCAAAATGGGATCTGGTTTACAGATAAGTGCTGTTCAAAAAATGTGTTTCATTATAAAAAGGGTTAAGGTGTCACAAAACACTTTATGGAAGTCTTAAACCAGTGGTGGAAAGTAACTAGGTACATTTAGTACTATACTTTATGCTTCTACTCCACCATATTTCTAAGGGAAATATTATACCTTTATTTGACAGCTGTTGTTACTAGTTACTTTACGGATTCAGATTAGTAATATAAACTATAATAAGCAAATTAATTATGATATATTATTATAGATTAAGCAACCAGGTATATACATTTGTTAGAATAAGCTCCACCTTTAAGAGTTGCAAAATTAAAGTGATGCTTACACATAAACATCGAAACTTCAATAATTATAATCCAATAATATATGTTATTCTGAACTTGGCCATTCTGCATAATGACTTCTTTTACTTTTGGTACTTTAAGTATATTTTGATGCTAATACTTTTGTACTTTACATTTTGAATACAGGACTAGAAACCAGTATTTCTACACTGTTGTATTGCTACTTTTACTTAAGGAAAAGGTCTGTATACTAGCTTCCACCACTGATTAAACCGCTAGAGGCCACCGGGACACCTATTAAACCACGTTTTAACGTCCAGCCTGACCTCACACAACCGCCAGGCATTATCACCTAAATATACAGATAACACAACATCTCCATTCCAGAGGATAAACACATGAAGCCCAGGATTATAACCCCTAAACCTTCAGCGATTCACTGCTTGACTGCCAGGTGTTATATTCTATACGGTAAAAATGTGGCCGAGGCTATGTGTTAATTCCTGTTGCTTTCTCTCAGTGTTACAGTGTCTCCTACTGGACATTGAGCTTAACTGTATCACTTTACATAATACTAAAATAGACAGTCTTAGTGCCACTGATATCTGACCAGAATAGACTGCAGAGGTTGTATTTGATCTCTCCTCTGCGTGAGAGTGGTGTCACAGCGTATTGTTATTCAGAGGCCATGGTGGCACACCTTGATCCAAATATAAAAATACACATTTATTTAGCACAGCTAACGTCAGTTGTGATGTGACATGTTGTGCTCAGGATCTGGCCAACAGGATTTAACATTTAAATACATTACAACACTATAAAGTATCTATAATCAGATATAAGGACGTTGTTTGTGTTAAAGTTGGCAATTATAACTCCTCCTTCAAAACTTCTCGTATGAAGCATCCGTAACTGGAATATAAAGTTAATAAATGTTTGAAATGTGTTTGTATGTGTCAGTCTGTAATGGTTTTTACTAGTTTTTCTGTATTTTATGCTGTATGCTCTTATTTGTACTTTCATGTTATTTTTGTCTGCTTTTTTCTAGATGTTGTTTGTGTGACTGCAAATGAAAAGTATGTAATTTATGTGCGTTTTCCCTGATGAATGAAATGATGAATATCATGTTATCCTGATTATAAAGTACTTGTTAACTGTTTATAGATAGCGTTACATAAGACTTATACTTGTTGACAAAAAAAACACAGAAAAACTTCTCAGTGATCATCTGACTTTTCATCTAGCTGCACCGCCATCTTGTTAAACTTTAAACTTTCCAATACTTTGGTTTATATTTACCATATTCCTGCATTCCCATCAACCTCAGCTTTACTTTGTGTTTAGTGCTAATTAGTAAATATTAGCCTGCTAACACGCTAAATGAAGATAGTGAATATGGTAAATATTATACCTGCTTAACGTCAGCATGTTAGCATTTAGCACGAGGCGCCACTGTGCCCAAGAACAGTATCACATGATAAATGTGGTGGTAGAGTTTGAGTCGTAAAAGATATAACAACTGTTTTATCAAAAAACTTTAAACTTTAAGTTTGACTTCAACCTTTTGAACACTGACTTTAAAAGGCACCTTTAAAACAACTGGTCTTTGATGTTAGCCTTTGCCAGTACACCCCATGACACAAATTAAAAAAGCAAACATGCTGAGGGCACCTGTTATCTACAGAGACTGTCTCAACTGTCAGTTAAGTGAGAGACGTGTGAAGTGTGCTCTTGTGCAACGCAATCACATGGAACAAATGGGTCATGGGTTGAGGGCATATCAAAAAGGGTTGAATTGTGCTGCAGTAATTGTCAGGTGGACAGGGGGTCTATTTTAGCGAGCCATTCAGATGAGACTTTACAGACATACATAAATCTTTCACTAATAACCATAAAGTGCTTTTTCTTTTCCCGACTCACCGCTGTTCCTGCCCTCTCTGATTTCCTCTCATCTTCAAGGTAAGACTCATATCAAATAATCAACCAGTGCTATTTATTACAACAAAATAAAAGTCAGTCAGATTTATTGTAGACATTGAAAGGGGCTCTTTAACTTGACCTCTTACCCTTCTGTGACAGCAGCCCAGATATCTAAGTATTTGTCTTTACAGGAGTATGTTTTTTTTGCGTAAAGTTGTGTCTGACTTTAATGTATAGGAACTAGTGAAGACTGCATATCAGCATGCCCCTAACACGGCTTCTGCGTTTGGTATTTATGTGAGGGAATCCCTGCTATGTCGATACCTTTGTCAAGGTCTTAAAGCAAATTTTGAAACGTAGCTCTTGGGGTTTGACTTCTACGACACCTCGAGCTTCTTAAAGATCTCTTGATCTTGTAAGTGAAGAAATGTAACCCGAGGCTTAAACTGCCTGCCAAAGTATTGGCGTCTGGTAACAGCATGCTTGACCCATGGTTATGGCCGAAAAGCTGGTGTGATAAGTGATGATGGCTCGCTCGTATGAACTGGCAACCTCCTGGGCGGAGGGGCAAGGCTGCAGGCTTCCTGAAATCGTCTGCTGCTTTGCTTGTTTACCTTTGACTTTCGCACCATGCCAGGCTGGCTTAATTTAAATTGGATATATTACTGTGTTGTGTCCAAAGCATTTACATACTTTCATCCTTCTTTAACATCTACATGTATTTATTAATATATAATGCCATGGTTAAATTCATTAAAAATAGGAAAGTAATGTAGTTGTAAAGCTAATGCTACATATCGAAAGTCAAAGAAAGTCAGAGAAGAAACTGGGGAGGAGGTATGATAAAAGAGATGAACAAAAAAAAATGAACAGTGTTGGGGATTGTTTGAGACTGATAAGATTTTTTTAATGACTCTCTTTTAAATTTTTCCTCTCTTGGCTGCCAAATCTTTCTGCTGCTTGGCTTTCTCTGGCCAGAGCAGCTGCTGGAACACAGCAAAGCATGGGGGCAATGTGTCCAAATATAGCCATGCAACCGGCTGCTCATCGCCCCTTTATAACAATAGGAAGGTTTATGTGGTCCTGGAAGAATACTGACATGTATCTAAAAGCCCCTGAGTACAATTACACTAAATAAATCTATACAACGGTTGACTAGTTCAATCATCAATCATATTAACTGAAATACTATCGACTTGATTAATACTCATTAGAATTATTCATACTAGGTCTAGTCTGTAAAACTATGTGGAGTACATGCAATGCAGTTAAAATGAGTGAAATCAGTTTGCTTTTGCTCCAAAGGTACTGTAAGCAGCAGACATGTCTGAGGGGTGAGTATTAGCCTCGAATCATAACCACAATTCAGTACACTATTTGTATATAAAAAATAACAAATGTATATCTTTTGTTTAATTTTCTTGCCACGCGCTGATGAAGACCGGTGAGTCAAAATGATTTCTTTCACAGTCATTAATTATTCATCAAAATTGGTTGACAATTATGCATTTTATACTTAAAAAGATATTTGAAAACTAATATTAGTGACTCTGTTTGATATTAAATGTATTCTTGTCTTTCTACAGAGAAAGCCAAAGTATTCAGCAACACGTCGACTGCAACTGAAGGTCGGTCTTGTGAACAGTATTTAACAGAAACACGATCCAGTGTTTTATTTAGGTTTATTAACGCCTAACTATCTTACAGTCCAAACTGCTGAAGAAGGCCGCTTCTATGCTGGTGGCTGAAAGTGAAGCGAAGAAACACGAGAAAGAAAGAGCTGTGAACGAGTCCTTCCCTCCGCTGAAGCTGTCAGGTCTGTCAGTCCAGGAACTCCAGGTACTGACGCAGCAAATCATTCCCTCAGTCCTTATTATTTAAAATCACGTTGACAGTTTTCTTTCTCTTTTTACAGGATCTTTGCAAAGAACTACACCATAAGATTGATGTTGTAGATGAAGCACGTTACGATATGCAAGTTAAAGTAGACAAAAATGAGAAAGAGGTAAAGCAAAACTGAATTAAATAATGGGATATTGCAAATACAAATGTTGTAGTTCTGTGGTAATTGGTTATTCCTAAACCGAGATGTTTGCTGCACAGATCCAGACACTGACTCAGAAGATCACTGAGCTGAAGGGCGTAAAGAGACCCCACTTGAAGAGGGTGAAGAAAACTACAGACGACATGCTGGGTGCATGCACTGACACCAACAAACTCATGAAGGCTGATTTCAAGGTCAACCTTAAGACAGTGAAGAAGGAGGATGAAAAGGTAAAGTTGGTGGCTGAGACTATTGCCCACAAAATAAAAAGTTGCATTAAAAAGCAGTTTACAATTACTATCTCTCTTTGCAGAGGGAAGAAGTGACTGACTGGCGTAAGAATGTGGAAGCCATGTCTGGTATGGAGGGCAGGAAGAAGCTGTTTAATGCTGGACAATAAAAAGGTGCTTGTGTCAAACAAAGCTATGTTAGCAACATATCATCTTAAAAGTCCAATTTTTTTTTTATTAAATCCATTTCTTCATCTTTATTTCAGAATCCATGTCCATATTCAAGAGGGTTTCCATTGCAGGATGAAATAAAACTTGTTTTGTAAAGAATGATGTCAACCACAGGCACTTATAAATAAATAAATGCACTTTATATATTAAATATTGCTTTAATGTATCAGAGGGTAGATTTTAAAGTGAAATTACGGATGTAAAAATTAGCACTATAAGCCATGAATGTAATAATACAAATAAAATGCATTGTATACAGTACCATTTGCATGTTGAAATTGTGCTTAAAAAAGGCTGATTAGCTTCATGAGTTCATCTTTTAAATGCAGTATTTATATTATACAGATGATGGCACTGTCTCACTATCTGTAATAAATGTGATGCTGATTAAACAACCAACAACTTTTCTGCTGGATTCATTAGTTTATTCGGAGTTCTAGACTCAAGATTTATTTTCAATTAACCCGATAATAATCACAATGATGTTTTCAATTCACAGACAGAATAGATGCTAATTACTGGGGTCAAGGCAGTCCCAAGAAGTTGAGTGATATACAGTATACTGGCTGTCAGGACACAGGAGGCTATTTTAGGTGGCCACTCACAGAAGGCAATAGGAGCCATTATATTTGACTTGAGTTGTCTTCTTGTCATTTAAAGACAGCCGCTGCTGCTTGCCCCAGCAGGCGTTCTGCAGAGATAAAAAAAAAAAAAGGTATGTTGCTTTTTCTGAAAATTATATTGTGCCTTAAGAATATATAAGACAATTTCACCTGTTGCATTTTTCTGGAATAATTGAAAGAACAGCAGGAGCTTTGTTATTAGGCTGATTGAGAAACATAACCATGTAAATGTAAGATTAAATACAGTTTGATCTTTAAGAGACCAAAGATTAGATATGCCAAAACCAAAACAACTATATTCAACTATATTTACTTACTTGGTTATAAAATCTATGCATTTAATGTAAAGGCAGATTTAGATCCATTTAATTAAACTGGTATTGTGCACTTAGGATATTTACAGTATCAGCAAACCTGATCATTTTGTAAATCATGTTAACATATGCAGTTCTGAAATTCAATCACAAATCCACCTTTTATTACAATCCACCTTACTTTTGTTTGGTCTTATTTGGCAAAAACTCTTTCTGATTTTGATACTTACCTTGCCGCCTTGAAAGTGGATCAACTTCACTTGGGATTAAAAAAGGAATATCATCCAAACTATCTGCAGCGCTCAAGCATCCAGTGCTAATTTAAAGGCTTAATGTTGGTATGTTACCATACTGAGGTCTGGACGACTCTTAACTTGGCTCAGTGTGTACAGAAGTACAAAGAGATACTGGTTCAAGAATCACAAAATAATTTAATATTAGTTAATTTATAAAAGCTGAGCATGTTAGTAATACATCTTTTTAAAGATGTTGCTACTGAAGGTGATACTGTTTCTGAATAAAGCATATTTCTAACTTTAGTATGATTTATTTCATTTTAACAGACAAAAGCCAATCATGTCTGAGGGGTAAGTTATAATCTTTTATTTGATTATTATTGAAAATTCTTTCTAATTCTTTGGATCTTTATCTTGTTGACACTAACTCTTATTGTATTTTCCTTTCCCACATCATAATGTCTATTATAGACAGGTAAGTTATTCAGTTATGTTATCTTTGTTTAGATACCATATGTATTTTTTTATAACTGTGAAATATTTCTGTCTACTTCTTTTTTGTAGAAAAAATCAAAGATCTCTGCATCTCGCAGACTGGCGCTCAAGGTTTTCTTTGACTTTACTACAACTGAAAATAATTACCCGCAAATAAAGACACCATCCATAAATTCACAAAATAAGAGTGATCTGTGCCGCAAAGATGATCATTCTTACTTTTCATCCAATTCAGACCAAGCTGCTGAAAATGGCCGCTGTGATGTTGGAGAAGGAGAAGGACGATAAGAAGCTGGAGAGAGAAGCTGCTTTGAGTGAGAGAGTTCCTCAGCTTCAGCTGTCTGGCATGTCCATGCAGGACCTTCAGGTATGTGCAGGTCACTGCATGAGCTGCCTATCATACTACATGACATGACTGCATGACATGACATGACATCCATAGATGCACACATGCATACATTATGCTCATATGCAGTAGGTGCATTAGAGGACACTAGACACAGTAGTAATAAAAGACACGCTTCTCCAGTTATAAATGTAAATATATGGTTTAAATAAGCTGCTGCTAGGTGGTAGAGTTGTTCTTCTGCTTACAAATCATGTAATACACATTTACAAATTATATTGAGACCATATTCACTCCATACCTGCAGAGTTTTATTACTTTGTATAAAACTACTTCGTATAAATATGATGTAATTATCTCTTTGTGTCTGCAGGTTCTGTGCAAAGAACTGCACCATAAGCTCGATGTGGTAGACGAAGAGCGCTACGACATTGACGCCAAAGTGTCCAAAAATAACAAGGAGGTAAATGTTTTTTATATTGATTTACATGTGGATTGAAACTTTAACTTTTGGATGTGTTTATTGTTGTGTTTTTTAATGATGATGGTTAATTCTAACTTACCTATTTTTATTTACCATTAACCTTTAGGGTTACTACAGTATCTTCCTTACTGAAGTTTGAAATCATTTTTGACTTTATTTTCATTGTGAGCTGCATACTTTTTACTTACATTTTTAATTGTTTCCTGTAGATTGAAAATCTGTCTCAGAAGATCTTTGAGCTGAAGGGCAAGATGAAGCGACCTGCTCTGAAGAGGGTGAAGATTTCGGCTGACGCCATGCTGGGAGCTCTGCTGGGCGGTAAGGTCAAAGAGTCTGTGGACTTCAAGGCCAACCTCAAGACTGTGAAGAAGGAGGAGGAGAAGGTGAGTGCGGCAACTATGAGTGCAGATTGGTTTTGTTTTAAATTCAGCCTAATGTTAATTACATTGGGGGTTTTTTTTTAATGATGGCTCGATGCTGCTGCTTTGCTCATGTTATTTTGTGGTTATTTTGTGAAAGTACAGTATCACTGAGAGTTAATTTCTTTCTTATGAACAGAAAGAGGAGGTGACTGACTGGCGTAAGAACGTGGAGGCCATGTCTGGTATGGAGGGCAGGAAGAAGCTGTTCGATGCCGGGCAGTAGACTTTATTTTTATAAACATTTTAAATATGAATGCTTTTAAGGTGGGCAAGAATAGAGAGGAGAATAAAGTGAATGCAACTACTCACAATAGTAAGCACACAGTGTATGTATCACATTTGCAAAATGCAAACATATTTTGATTCAAAGGAAGGGAATTATGTATACTTTGCATATAAATGAGTTGCAGTCTGTTCATTTTGTGGTGATTACGCTTGGAAAACGTGACATTTTTAATTTGTCTATAGTTTCACAACAGATAAGCATGAAGTGAAATTTGCTGTGTCTTAATCTTGAAACGCCTTTATGTCATGATAATAAATACTTCTGATCAACACAGACATCTGACGCTGCACTTCTGTTTTGAAACATCTACTTTTTCATCCGAGTGGCTCCTTGACACTAGATTGGGACACAACATCAGCCAGATTGTAGTAATCGTTCCAGGACTTGGCATTTGTAAATAGCACCAGAATAAAATTGTTAAAGCTTCTTTGTAAATCAAAGCAGACATAACATTGACATTATGAACCGCGAACGTCCAAAAATAATAGAGGTCGCAGGTTCAGGGTCCTCAGTAGAGCAACAAGAGAGCAGCTGGAGCTCAGAGCACCAATTAACACTACTACTATTGCTAAAAATAATCATCAGAAACAATTACTCAATTAGTTACATTCAACGACAACTATTTGGATTATCGAATAATTCATTAAACATTTTTCAAGCAAAAATATCCCGAAAAATGCTGGTTCAAGATTTGCTTTCTTTGTCTCATATGATAGTAAACTACTAAATATCTTTGAATTCGCAACTATGCATCAAGCAAAACAAGCAGTTTGAAAACATCGAGGCTCTGGGAACTTTAGATTATGATTTTCTATTTCTGTGTTCTGATATCTTCTACAACAAAATGATTAATCAGTTAAACCAGAAAATAACCAGCAGGTTAATCAGTAATGAAAAGACATTTCACGACAGCAATGATACACAAAGCATACTTTATTATGTGGGGAACTCCACTGATTTGCCACGAACAAAACAATTTTATTTTTAAGTCATACAGTTGATGTGGCCACTTTTAGACACTATTAGATGTCTATAGATGGACATCTTGAGACGGTCCAGATTCACACTTGGACTGTGCTGTTTGTTCTATAAATAAAAGGTGCAGAACAAGTGAACACTGACACTCCAGGTTTGTTTTCTTCCTTCTATTCGACTCGTTGACAACTTGATCCAAACGCCAACAAACCGGCCCTGGTCAAATGTGAATGTGTGGCACTGGTCCAGCATTAATGTGGTCACCTCTTTAAAAGCTCACTGTCACTTCCACCAACAGGTGTTGTCAAAACCACACAAGATACCCACATGTTTGAGCCCATAAATGAAGTTTTATTACCCTCTTTCCCGTCTGAATATTGTGGCGATGCTATGAGCGCCAGTAAATGTCACCACTGGAGGACCGACTGTGGCAGCAGCACAGACAGAAGTCTATTTTTGTGAGCCATTCACATTAGGCACAGACACTATAAACCTGATTGATTTTTCTCCATTGTCTCTCAGAAAGTGGTGTGCTGCCTCCCTCACACACACTTTTCTTCCGTTTTGAGGTTTGGCTGTTCAGCTTCAGTAAGGTACAGAGTTTCTAATATTCTGCTGCTTGTGATATAGAGAACATTTGTTGTGGTATGTGGGCACGTTGATGTATTGAGCCGAATTCTGTGACTGAGAAGTGACTTCTCAGCTTGCTATGCATTTAGCACAATTACTTTTATGCAAAGTCTCCAAGTCAGAGCAGTGTCTTGTCTTCACTTTGTTGTTGTATCTGGATATCGTTGACATTAGGATTAACAGCAAGCTAGATATTGTCATTTTACATGCCTGTGGATTATCTGGCCATTCACCTTTTTTGTCACCTATGCAGAGACTCTCGTCAGTTATGTTAACACATCCACTGACTCACCACTTGGAATATATGACACATGCTTTTAAAATTATTGTGCTTATAGTATAGTATATATGTATAAATGCATTCATGTGAAACAGCAAACCAAAGGCTGATTTAACTTAGAATTTAATTTAGTTGGAATATGTAATATTTTGATTAATTCTTGTTAATTGTTAATTCCACATAAATGTGGAGAAAAATGTAAGATAAAAATCTCTATATATCTTCATAAATCTATATAATTCTTTTATGCACTGTAACTGTAAAGGATGATCACAAAAAAGAAAGTAAAATGTGAATTGCAACATAACTACGCCCCTTAAATTGCAAAAGGGGAACAATTGGGTGAACAATAAATAACTTTGTGTGCACCCAGTTTTAATGGGCCAATGAATGTCTGGAGTGGGTGAAATACTTTGACCAGGGAGGTTAAAGAGAGCATCAGTCTGAGCATCAGCTCAACTGAACAGGTTTCAAAGGTGAATTCACCCTGTTTGCAACTAAAATTTCACAAGATCACAGTTTTCACTTATTTTTACTTTTCCAATTTTAGTGCTGGAATTTAAGACAGTCATGGCTGATGCGTGAGTATAATCTCTTTTGGTTCATTTTAATTAACTGCTTCAAAGTATACTAGAAAACAATGTATTCTCTATTATGCAAATATGCTGACATGTAGTTTCTCTCCCTCTTGTTAATGCTCCAACAGACCTGTGAGTATCTAGTATTTATCTGTCTATTAAGGCCATACAATAATGTATGCAAATGTAATGTGCACTGCAATATATAGCATATGGATAATAGAATATAATGAATATTTGTATGTGTAAATTCTAGAAAAAATCAAAGATCTCGTCTTCTCGAAGGCTGGGGTTGAAGGTAAGTTTTTCTTATTTATTCTGATGAATTGGATTTTCAATATAAGACGCTAGAATGCATATAATTGTGCTTTTCAACATGAAAACAAAGACTGTAAACATTACCAAACAAAGATCCAGCATAAAGCACAGCATGAAGAGGTGTGCACAGCATGCAGCAACGTGAGAAAAGGTTGTCGTGTGTGTTAAGAATTGCATTCTAGTTTACAGTTAATGTGTCTGTTCTGGTATGTTTGTGAAGTTTTAGTCTTATTGGTCTAAAGATCATATTTATATGAAAGAAAAGCCTCTTTCATGTATTTATTTGGATTTCTCCCTTAGATTAGACTGCTGGCAGTCGCTTCTCAGATGCTGCAGGAGGAGAAGAAGCAAAAGATAAAAGAAAGAGAAGCTGCTCTTGCAGAAAGAGTTCCTACTCTAAATCTGTCTGGTTTATCTTTGCAAGAGCTGCAGGTACTTCATTCTATTACAGTCTACTTAAAAAAAAAAAGTTCTTTAACTATTCACAATTCTGTATTCATATTCTAATACCACTAGAGGGCGTATTTTACATTTTCTTCTACAGGATCTTTGCAAAGACTTGCACCACAAGATTGATGTTGTAGATGAGGAGTGGTATGATATTGCCCTCAAGGTGTCCAAAAACGAGAAGGAGGTGAACTGGATAGGAAGATACAACACACACACACACATATATATATATGTGTACTACTACTATGAAGACACTGTTTTCATACATATTGACATATGACACCCTCAAAGAGCTACAAATGAACAAACACCGCCACTAAGTGGCAGCACAGAGATTTACAAGACATAAAGCTTGTTCCTTGAAGAAGATGCACTGTGACTTTATTATTGCACCAAAACATTGGCCCCAAAAATGTTGGAACTCAACATAGTTCACACTTGTGTTTTACAACATCCGCAGCTGGAAGGAAAGAGCTCCATAGTAATCCTCCTAACCACAGATTATTAAACATCTGTAAAAGTAGCATTTTAAATCTAGTTTATTTATTTACACTACCGTTCAAAAGTTTGGGGTCACCCAAACAATTTTGTGTTTTCCATGAAAAGTCACACTTATTCACCACCATACGTTGTGAAATGAATAGAAAATAGAGTCAA
>JAVQJL010082538.1:0-13590 GCA_036024295.1 Nannoperca obscura | reverse complement strand
AGGAGGGTTAGATATC
Organism: Nannoperca obscura; assembly: GCA_036024295.1. Classification (NCBI taxonomy): domain Eukaryota; kingdom Metazoa; phylum Chordata; class Actinopteri; order Centrarchiformes; family Percichthyidae; genus Nannoperca; species Nannoperca obscura. The sequence goes on along the minus strand of JAVQJL010082538.1, from coordinate 13,574 downwards.
GGTCGATAATTTGATAAAACCCCTGGATCAAGAGTGGGTTTTTTAAGAAGAGGTTTAATTACAGCTACTTTAAAGGACCGCGGCACATAGCCCCTCAATAAGGACATTGATTGATTGATCAATTGACATAGAACATAATTTCTTCATTGGTAGTGTGTTGATTATATTGTATACTAACTGTTATGAGGGATGCGTACATGTAGTACATACCGTGTAGGTTTAGAATGCATGCATGGATAAGGTAAGTATGGACTTGGGACACGCCACATGTTTGGTTTTGGCCGAGATAACCCTGATTACATTTCCTTGACTTGACAAAGATCCTCCAGAAGTCATTATTCAACTGTTTTCACAGGATAAGTAGTAGTAAGCATTTAACACCCCTTTGACACATTCATAGATAGGATGACGCTTACTGTCTCTTATTGAACTTCATTCTCACGTTGACACATAAGCACAAGGTGTGGAAGAATGTAGTTTAATGGATGATTTAATAGCATTTGAAATACAGTTTACATGAAAGACACCGTTAGAGGAGGGACAATACAGGAGTGTACATTGCAATGGTGATCTGACACACCCTTTTAATAAACAGTTGCCTTGAAAAGGATACAGGACAAGCATTGGTCTGATTTCTGCAATATTCTAATGAACAAAGGTTTTAACGCCTTGGCCATTGAAATCCATGCACAGCTGAAAATAAAGTGCAAAGGTGTTACAATGTGCTATAATGTCATTTAGTGAGAAAGTCTGGCGGCCTGCTTTTCACTACTGCTGGAGTCTAGCTCAGGTAAGCTAATATACATGTAGGGCGTAAATGAGCATGTGAGCAGTATATTACAGTTTATACAAGTTGCTTGTTTAACCGACATTACTTTATTTTCAAAGTGGGAGAGCGGCACATCCAGGACTTTTAGACCAGAAGGTTCATGTGCCCTCGCACCCCTACAATCTGATCACGCTCTTGCCCCGATCTTTGTCTTTAAGGGAGGGGATAAAGCTTGAGAGATGTCGACTACATACATTGTGTCAACTATTGACATTAGCACTCTCTCAGGAACTCAACCCCTTACAAGAGGAAGAGCTTTCCTGTATGGATCAGTGGGTGTTCTGGTGTATCCACCGAAGCATGAAAATCAATGTCACCAAAAACGTTTGATTGGAGTTACATAGAATTGTATGCTGGCAGAAGTGTTTTAAGTTCTTAACTGTCATGACATAACAAAAGAAATAAATTAAGAACTATTATAAAAGGATATATCACAAAATCCCAAAGCATGTGAAAGAATGATTCAACCTCATCCAATAGTAAACGTTTCTATTAAATTAATAGAAGTTAAAAGAAAAAGGCCCAGCTATGTCATCGCATGTACAAAAAGAACTACAGTACATGTGATCCAAATCAAATATTGATTGTAAACCTACAGCTACAACAAAGCAAAAACACCAGCAACAACACATGCAGTCTTGTTCATTGTGTCTTCCAACTGTGTTTTATGAGGACGTTCTGAACAAATCTCAGCTTGAAATGTATTCAAATCAAAGCATGTATGGTAGTATACAGGCCGACTGTGGGAATGCAGTTTCCTATCTTTCCTCATTCTGGGTGGATGCATCGTATTTCATGTAGTGGAATCTATTCAATATAAATCTGTCTTTTTAGCGTTTCAGTTGCTACTACTAAATCTTCTGATTCGACCCATACCGTGAGGCCGTTTGTCAGCATGCTTAATCAGGGTTAAACACCTGACACGCCTGTCAGGGGCCACAGTGAACAAGTTTACATTGCAGCCAAAGGCACCATTAATAACTGCTTCACCCATAAGGCTTATTTAGATTTGTTCTACTTGAGATGACCTCATGTAAAGACCTCTTTAAAGATAAGAACCTGAAAGAAGTTTCTATCTTTTAAAATGTTTCAGCTTTACTTCATGAGAAGCTGGGAGCTGTTAAGAAGACGTGACTCTGGCTCTCTGGCTCTGGTTTGAATGCAAGGATAATGGCTGTTATACCCAAATACAATACACATTTCAGCATGAATGTAAAACACTATGGATTGATAATACAAAACTTTTTTTTCCTATGGGGGTTTACATGAAAAGAAATATGGATGCCATCATTACAACAGATGGTGCTTAAGCGTGGAGGCTGGAAATGTAATGTGGAAAGTTTAGGAGACGACACAGCCGGTGTCCTTCTGGGGCTTCAAATCTGGCTCCTTCACTGGTTTCACCTCCTCCTCCTTAGGTTTGGCCTGGAGTCAAAGCAACAACAACACAAACATGAAACAGCAGAGCTTCAGAAAAAGATGTAAACTCTTCGAAATCCAGATTTCATGAGGTCATCCAGCCTGTGTTGATGCTGCAGTACCTTGTCATTTTTGGCTCCCTTGGTCAGGTCAAAGGTGCCATAGACTTCAGCAGTGCACTGCTCAGTGAGAGGCGGCAGCTCAAAGGGGATTGGCTCAGCCAGGCCGTAACTCGCCTTCAACTCCAGCTGGGGGGCCTCAGCTGGGACCTTGTGGAAGTATCTGAGGAAATATGTGCAAAGTGGCAAATTAAGACGTTTATGAGTAGATGTTTAAGTTTCGATAATGTCGATCTCCGCTGCACCTAGATCTGTTTAGCAACCAAATATGTAACAACCGGGAAGGATGCAGTATGTGTAGGCAACTAAAAGTGTGCACACGGTGGAGAAAATATTTATTAAAATGACAGGAAACTTTATTTGCACGAATAACAAGGGCTCAGTCTGAAACCTCTGTGGGCAATTTATTTTTCAGTCACCTGTATGTGTGTTTGTTTCAGTGCAGTGAAACAAAAGGGTTAACCCAAACAACTAAGTAAAACTGAACTGAGGCGTTAGATTTGTAACTGAAGGAGGCAAGATATATTGTTAGTGACTGATTGTTAGTTACTACAACCAGTAAACACACCGTTAGCCAGGATTTACTGCTGCTAACAGTCCCCATCACTGGGATCTGATTTTCACTGTTAGCTAACATGTTTGCTACAGTGTTGAGATGTTGTGTAAATATATAAAAGCTTCCACTAAAATATGACTTCTTCAGAGGTGTAGATTCTACCTGAGAACAACATTGTATGTACAGTAAAAAAAGGTTTGGGTGAGAGTTGTCCCTTGGTCAGAGTTTGTTTGAAGGTTTAACATGACCATACCATAACAATAAAAGCATATTCCCTGTTTAAAAGGGAGTGCCTTGCAGTTTTCATGTGATTTTTAATGTGTGTCCAGTATCTGCGCTCACATACGTGTGTATGTCTGTCCTGACTGACTCACATAAAGCCATTTTCTCTCTGGCACTTCTCCAGTGTGTTCTTAATGACGCCGCCCAGTTTGAGGAAGAACAGCTGTTCCGATGGCTTGGCTGTGGTGCCCGGGCCTTTGGTCTGACGATACTCTTTACACAGCGCCTCGGCGCGGGAGTAACCTAAACACAGAGGTCTTGGTGTTAATACGAAGGAAATCCAGGCAGTAAAGCAAGCGCAGCAAGGGAAGAACGGGACTTTTCATTTCACGATGAGACTACAGCAACACACAGGAAACACCTCCGTTTTCAAATGACTTCTAAAAACCAACGCATATGCAGTAATTATCATCCCTGGCAATCAGTACTTCCTTTGTTTTTATGTTTCATCTCTTATTTTCTCTGCCCTCCTTGTGTACAGTGTCCATGGGTCTCTTGAAAGGTGCTATATAAATGCAAGCTATTATTATTATTATTCCCTGTGTCATATCCTATATTCAAGTATGCTACATGTTACTAAACCCAAGAAAGTGCTTTCAGTGACAAGACACAATGAGTGTATTAAAAATAACCCAAAGAAGAATAAAGTACCTTTCACTAATGTGTTTGCAGACGTAACCAAATGCATGCAAATGGAAAAAAGTACAAATACACTAATACAGTACCAAAAATATTAGAGGTCAATAGCAATGTTGAATCCAGGACAGATATACATACACTTTTCTGCCTCCTGCAGAGATCTTATAGCCTCACCACACTTGTCAGTCGTCAGCAGTGTCTGTCCATGATAGCAGTATGCCTGGAAACCATTTCAATGAACAACAAATGAACAGCCACAGTTAACACAAACAAACGAATAGAATCAGAAGCCTGATTTGTCAGTTTCCTTGTGAGGTGTAGGTTTCATCCGATGCACGAATGCTTAGTGAGGTTCCTTTGCAAGAAATGAAAGGACTGTTACAGCACTGGGATATGCATTAACTTACATAAGCCATGTAAAAGTGCTGCTTCAGCTGGAAATACTTCCTCCACTTGCTACTGCACTCTGGCTCCAAGGTGTTCAATGTGTGGTCTGCAGACAGAAAGACTGACCGTCAATAGACTGTTGAAGCATTTCATATCATTACCACAGCTGTCACATGGGGTGTGCGAGTGGTGCGGCAGCAGGGGAAAATAAAGGCCACATGAAAAATATATATGTGGATATTCCTTCCTGGGTTCACGTCTCAGGTTCTAGACTCCAGAGGAAGGATATGGAACTTCTGTTCTATTTCAACGTCATAGCTGACCGGGCTCTCATTGCTCTCATTGCTCGTTTTACACGAATGCGAGAATCTGACAGAATGTTTGGGTCTGTTTTTGATTTGACTATACTGCGTGAAAAGGCATTGATCTGCAAAGGCACTGCAAGAGACTGAGCGTTGCACTGAGCATGTCTGAATCTCAGGACATGAACACACTGGAGCTGAGGACACTCGCAACACAACGCGACAGGGTTTCTCACAGTGCCGCAGACTAAATGTGCAAACATGAGTCAGAAAACGTTGGCTTTAAGTGAAAGTGATGAGACGACCATAAATACTGCTGTTGGGCGTGTGTGATGCCTTTTAAAAGTTGTACATTGTTTGGCTAGCTGAATGTAGTGTAGTTTGATTTATGCATAATGCTGCTGTGGTGCCACACAGTTGCACTCCTATAATGCAGTTTTGTAATGTTTTACTTCCATGTACAGCACTGTTCTGCCAAACTGTGCTTCACAACTGAACTTGAACTAGAACGGCTACAGTGTGTGCGCTGCACTCTGGATTGTCATCACTGAAATCAATATTCATTGAAATCCAGACCAGAGGGCCAACTTACTTCTATCACTACAATCAACATCTACCTTATCATTATTCAAAAGACTTCTGAAAAGGACTCGAATTAGCAAAGTTTATAACTCTTTATGGATTTTCATTGTCTCTCAATTTGTAAACACACATTTCTGTGTAGTTTGTACATTTCTATCAATCTGGTATGACTGCTTAGTGTTAACATTTGAATGAATTATGTTATCTTTGTTTTATCTTTCTTTTTTTCTAAATACTGACCAGCTTTTTGATAGAAGTTTGCCGTCTCATATGCCAAAGCTGCGATGAGTGTGGCATTGTGCTTCAGTTCAATCGCTCTAGCAATTGTCACTGCAAAAAAAAGAAAGAAGAACATGGTAAAGAACCAAAATATGGATACAAAAAAAATACAGTTTGGATAGTTCTGATCTGAACTTCTTTGTATTGTCAGATGTCAATGTACATTTATATTCAAAGTAAAACCAGGTACACTGGTAGTTCCTATATAACACAACATCACCTGACACATTAAGAATTATTTTATTTCAGAAATACTTTGTTACTTCACACAACTATTAATATTACATTTGGATTATTTCAGGTTATGATAATAAGATAATCTTCATTGCCCCTTGTGACATTCTGCCACTGGATTCAGATCTGCTACTATTGACACACACACACGGGTTATAATAAACAAATATTTAACAATACAAGACAACAGACTAATATGATCAATGGAAATCATACAGATGATACAGATTACATCGTCTCACCGCATGTAAAGAAAAATACACCTCTGTAGCCTGCATGTGCACCTCAGACAGTATCAATTCAAAGATAACACTTTTTGTTTAGATTCCCAACAAAATCTGAATTTCAGATTAAAACTTCAACAGAAACCCATTATTGAGAGACACAAAAATATGAGCCAGATGCATGCTAGGTATGGCTAGAAAGGAAACAAATGAATAGAGCTTTATCGTGGCTGGTGCAGTGTTCAAGCGTGGAGACTGTACCTTCTTGCGCCTCTGCTTGGCACTGGATGATATATGCATCAATCACTCTGGGCTCCAGGTCTCGGCCCTTTTCAGCTGGAGTGATGAGACGAGGGATGTGGACGTCCTGTAGCAAACATGCCAGAGAATAGGGTGTTAGAAAAATCAGCTTTTAAGTTACTGATTTGTTATTAACCTATGTGTTTCTTTACTTTTGCTTTGTGTTTTAGAGACTGTGTTAATTTGACTTGTGTGCTGCAGGGGAAGTAAAGGAACTTCCCAAGATGCAAGTAATTCAAGTTGGGGGTCACTAGTGGGGTCAATACATTTTCATATTAGTGAACAGCAAATTATGTTCTTATGTATAACATAGAAATAATACATATCAGGAAATTCTACGAGTAAGACTGTGTGTGAATTGCAATCACAGCAGCAAAAGAGTCCCATGGCTATATAATGACTATATATATATATTTAGGCTAAATGCCTAAATGTAATGTAATAAGAAGACTGGCTTGTAGATGCCCCTCACCTTGAGGTTTTTGAATATACCAGCAGCAACTTTCAGGCTCCGGTGAACATCTTTTGCTTCAGGCTCCGTTATGCTGTTGAATAGGTGAACGTGACAGTAACATTTAGTAAAGTAATGTACAATTTAAAAAACTCTAAGATGAATCCACATACGACTGGTTTAACATAAATCGCACGTACTTTTCTTTCCCCGCTAGTCTCGAGGCAAACTTGGTGTACCAGAGAGCTACATTGAAGGACATGGAGACCATTTCAAAGACTGCATCCTGCTGGGCACTGGGAGGACAGCATGGAGAGACGGTGGGTTATACAGACTGGTATAAGCACACAAGTCAACTATCTTGAGGTTAAACGTTTGCATGAAACAAAACACAGCTCACTGTAGCTGCTGGTTTTGCGACTATGATCAGATCATCTACGTATCCCAACACCTGTATCCCAAAAGGCTTTATGGTGAGCTGGGTTGTGTGTAGTGATTAGACTTGTGAGACAGTAGATGACACTGATGTTGGATGTTTATCTGTGTGCTCATTGGATTGCCACTCAACTCATGAGGCAGGATAACAATAATAGAGTTCTTTTCTGTGTTTTTGTATGTAATTCAAGTTTTTAGTGATCAGTTCAGCCCGGAATAACTTGCAGCACTCAGTAATTCAAACATAAGTGAAACATCTTGAAATACGCAGGTTAATGGCCTCCTGGAAAGCACTTTAAATCATTTACGTTGGCCCTCCTTTAAACTGAAACCCATCCACTTACCAAAGCCATGCAAGCATGAACACTAAATAAAATACTTCCACTTATGATGAGACTGAAGCGTTCTATCTGAGTTTTTACCTTGGTGTGTTTCCTTGTAAGGTGTCTGTCCACTTAAAGTTCTGGAAGAACCTCATCTTATTCTCCTGTGTAGTTCCATCCAAGGACAAGATAAAGCCTATGGCATTATAAACCAATTAGAGAAGCAGCTGGTTAGGTGCAAAGCAAAATAAAAAAAAATGAATGCAATGTTAGAGGGCAAACAAAGAGAAACACAACTTACAATACAAAATAAGTATGCAATTACTTTTACTTACTTGCTATTAGTGTTTTTAGGCAAGGCCATGCTCATTAACTGTACAAATGTGAAGTATTAGCATGTTGAATTTCTGCTTAAGTATCTTAAAGGTTGTAAAAAACAAATTTATTCCACTCTGTTTGTTCTCTATTCTCTCTTTTTATGGCGGCACCATTTCTTTAAATGGAAAAAATACAGATGTCTAGGACATCATTTTATACACATTTCTTTCTAATTCAGCGGGTCCCATTTGGTATCTTTGGGAAATTAAAATAAAGTTCTGTTGGTTTAAACAATGTTTGCCTGAACAGCATGAATTTGTACTGACTGGCCCACCAACGGGCAACACTGCATTTTAAAACACTAACAAGACAGAAAGAAGAATACATGCTAGAATGTAAACATACCTTGTAGCAGGGAGAAGTATGCATCTGTGGCATTTTTCATGATCTCAGGGTTGCATGTGACATCAGTGAACATCTCCAGGAGTCTTGCCCTGGTAGTCCTCAGGTCACTTGAATGTGTCAAACAAACAGCAATCAATTGATGCTCTAAGAATATGGTGATCCTTACAATATTCAGAGCGATATCCAACAAGGCTGTACCATCTTGTAAGTCAAAGAGGTGACTGATCAGATTACTGTAACAGTAGCATGCCATAGAGCATTACACCATAAGGGCCGTGATCATGATCTAACTCAAATCTGGTAACAAAGTTATCGGTGTAATACGTAGACATAAGACATACTTGCACATCTTATTGGCAGCGGGGCTCCCTGCCACTCCATAAAAATTAAAGGACACAGGCGCTGTCGCCTTCAGTGGGTTTCTGTGAAACCAATGTGCCATCCTGTGGATGAAGACACACCTAAAGAGGTTGAAAAATACAGGATGACAAGCAGTTAATAAATAAGTAACATCTCTGGTATTAATACACTTTGGGATATTGTGGAATGGGTGGCCTCCCAAATAGTTAACACATTTTAGTGAGGTATTTATTAAGCTAGCGTATATGTCATCTTGGCTAACGTCATTTTACCGATACTGTCGCTACAACTCGCTAGCCGTGTTAGCACTGTAATAAGGCACTCTTTGCCCTTTCTTAAGGTTACCTTACTGAAAAATGTATACACAGTCTTTGGGGTTACGCTGGGCTCCTTTGAGTTATGTTTTTAATAATTATTTGTCTGTCTGTTGTTGACAAACGTCCATTACGTAAGCTACAGAGAACAACAGCTAACAGCTAACACTGGCTACATCTAGAAACGTAAACATGATTAATTGAAGCGATGTGACAACTGACTTATTATACGGCCAAATACATGGATTGAAATTGTTTAAATATAGTATACGTTTCATTGTTTACCTGTCGTTCCGGCGCTGTCGATTTGAGGTTTAATGCTCGTATGGAAAGTCTGACACTTACAACTTACTTCCGGAAATAAACACGGAGTAGAAGCTGACCAATTAAAGCACGCGGTTCAGTCATTTGACGTGTGCCCGGAAAATACCTCAGATCTCACATCAGCTTCTCTTTTGTTCAGGGTTGAGAAGCTCAAAAGGCCGTAAACACTCCACGATTTGAATATTTTCAACAGGTGTCAGATCAGTCACTGCTATTCTATTCTGAAATTGTTATTATTTCCTTGGACGTTTCCGGGAAATGCCTAAGTTGGTACTAATTATAGACAAAACGCAAGACAAGTTATTTGAGTTTAGTTTATTTTGTTGAGTTCATAAGCAGCTGTTGGCTTTTAAAATAATTCCCCTGAAACACCTGCTAAAATAATGGATGACTGAACTGACAAGAGATAGATAGATTAACCTGCAGATGAATGACCTGAAACCTCCAGGTTTCTATTGGAATTAACTGGAAGTGTAGGCCTACCCATTGAACACCAACTCAGTTAATTTAGAATCAAATTATTTCCAGTAAACCTCTAAAAGGGAATGCAGTTACCTATCAGTTAATTTCTCATTACAAGCACTACCCATAAGACAAACAATGAAAATTTAGCTTTTTATTTTTTCCCCTTTGGCAAACATTAGGTGAACAATGTGCTGCTTATTTCAAGTGATTGTCTGAAAGAAACCAGAAAATAAGTGGAAAAACTGTACATCTTACCCACTAAGGAAACATCGAACATCCCACACACATACAGAGAAAGTTAGACAAAGTACATCTTTGTCATGTTCCTAATTGATTGTGCTTTCCAACATAAAACAGAACAGTAATAGATTTCATTATCACATTCATTTCATATTACATGGCCAGAAGTCTCCATAAAGCACACTGACGTGCACCATGATCAGGTTAAACCACCTATCTGGAGCCACTGTCACCTGTTACAAGCAAGATACCAAAATTATGCAATCCTTTTACTGATTATACAATGAAGATTTTTGTAAAATTAACATTCACATTCCATTTCCTGTCAACATCTTATGAATAAAGACACGGCCAAAAAAAATATCTATCAGGGGAACTACAAGTCCTCAGTATTGACAAATGCATATAAGGAATTGGTCAACAACGTTATCAGTGCACCTTTAAAATCTCATTTAAAACAAGTTCAGGCACAATTAACAATCAGAAGGCACTTTTGGTCAGATTTAAGGCAACAATAGCTTCAATATGCTTGTGTTAATGTTCACATTGTAATGTATTACACTGTAAAAAGATAATGTCAGCTACAGTGAGAGTTTTTTTCTTTCAAATTCTCAGCAAGTAATTGAATGAATGCCAGAAAAGGAACATCCGTCTCTCCCTTTTATAAAATCCCAATGCAACCCATTCTGTTCACTCGGACATGATAAACCCAAAACAAATTCTGAAAAAGAAGGTGCATAGAAATACAGAATCACATGTGACCCTGATGTTTGTGGAATGAAGAATCTTGAACAAGACTCCAAAAGGTCATTTTTTGCCTATCAGAAAGCAAATATACTGTATATTTGCTTTCACAGCCAAAAGAAGAAAAAGAAAATCAATATCAAGGCAGCTCTTGTTGTTGCAACCAGAGATCAACACAGTGAGGAGCAGGAGACCGATTAAGTGAGTGGTGTCAGTTGTCCTCTCCTCCAAAAAATAAAAAAGATTACTGGTTAGAACAGACAAAAAGTGAAGGTTACATTCAGTAACACAAATGTCATTATGTGCGTGAAACCATTTTGACATTAAATTCAAAGGTCAAGTTTATAAAAAAAAAAAAGAAAAAAAAGCGTTTGTGTAAACTACAACTTTACCATTATATTAACCGTCAAACATTTTGTTTAAACCTTTTAACCTCTGTTACGTGTGCTTTTTTGTTGTTGTTGCACTTAAAAATTGTACCATAAAAATTACATTGCAACAAAAAAAAAGCAATGCAAATAAATCCAGGACACACTAACACATCCTGTACTGTGTTCTCAGTTAAGAAAATATATCTGCAAATAAAATTGAAAATTAATGTGTGTGTGCATTATATATATATATATATATATATATATATATATATATATATGCTATAAGAGCAAACTATATTGTTTGCTCTTTTTTCCCATCCCTGTGCAATAAATTTAATCTAATGTTTTGGCTTGCAAGACACCCAGAGGTAAACAAACCTGTTGACATGAAATTCAACAGCATGACCAAGCCAGCATGCATTACACACAACACAAATATCAAGAAAGTCTTTGGCAACTGTGCAGCTTTGGTGAATAAAAGTAAAAGACTTCAAGACAAGCTGAAGTCTAGCTGTGTACATGCAACATGTTTGGACATGATTTGGTCCTCTTTATTGGAAGACAACATTAACACTCGAAGTGAAAACGCACCGCCGCTGCAGCCTCTGAAACCCTGAAAAGTTGTGTATGAATGGCACATCGGCAGAATACCAACATTTTACCCATATCAGTTAGAGAAAAGTTATAGTTCAAAGACGTTTGGCGTAGTTTTTGCACAGAATATGGTCTCGAATGTCTCCCCATCCTCCGTTCTTTACGTGTGCCTTGTGCTCCACTGCTTCTGCACCACTAAGGACAAGAGATGGAGGAAAGAGGGCGTCCTTGGCCGTTTGAAGGCTGTCCTCGACTCTCTGTGAGGCCCATTCGGGCCTGCAGTTCTCTTTCTGGTGAAGGCCACAATCTCCTGTGTGGAGAACCCTGGAACCCTGCGCCACAAGCACTTTGAGGGGCTTTGACACGCAGGCCCCCGAGAGGTGCTGCAGAGTCCAGTCCCAGTTGTAGTCGTCGTAGGTGCAGAATTCATTGTTGCAGCCCATCAGTTTGTAGTACACCTCCCTGGAGATGGCCATGCCTATGTTGTGTTTAGTGGACATCCACCCAGTGGTCAACACCTTATTGGACAGTCTGGTAAAATCGCTCAGGCCATTGTGGTTACCCAACGCCAGCATGTCACAATCTGCGCAGCTACTCTTCCTGAACTCGACCATTGATTTATAGAAATGGAAAAAGTCAGGCAAGATATAGTTGTCCTCCTCCAGAAAGATAACAAAGCCGCTGTAGCCCTGCGTCGCCCGCACTCGCTCCCACACGAAGTGCAACTTCCACCACCAGTGGTGTTTGGTCTGCGTGATAAAGGCCTCCCTGTAGTGTCCATAGGAGTCCGGGTGTTCTGCGTTCAGGCATCCTGTTTTGAGAGCGTTGTCCTTGGATATGTCTCGAGGGCAGTCACGTGGATCCTGCCCAGGAAACTGGTTGGGATACAGCTGACTGCTAAAAGGGAAATAAATTTGCAGCACTTTGCAGAAAGTTATCCCTTGCACAATGGCGTTTATTTCCTCTGTAAAATAGTCATGGCTAAAGATGAGGAGGAAGCTGTGGACCTCCGCAGCCTTCTCCAGCGACTTGATGAGCAGTCTGAGGTATTCAGGCCTGTTGTGGACCTGCACAACCAGCACCAGTTGAGGCTCCCCTGGAAACTTCTCCGCGTTGTGAACGTGCTGCTTGTAATTGGCATTGTAAACGGACCGAGTGAGTTCCAGCAGCGACGCAAATTTCAGATTGTTACCAGAGGGCACGTATCTGTCTACGTGAAAGAACTTGTTTCCACTTGTGTTACTGTCGGAGACCAACAGCACGCGCGTGGACAACAGGAGAGTCCCCACCACGAAGCAAACCGCCAGCAGCGCCAGCACGTTCTTCTTGAGCAGCCGGAACCTCATTTTGTCAAAGTGAAAACGGACTTTGGAAGACGTTTGTTCACCGCATCGCGCGCGTCCTCATGGTGAACGTGTGTGGAACCGTTTCCTCGTTCAGTAAAACTCCGCGTGACACGGTTCCACTCAGTGCTGTCGTTTCCACTTGAAAACCGGGTCATTTGCCAAGACAGTCGCTGAAGCCGCTTGTTTTGTTGTTGTTGTTTGTTTTTTTGCCACCTGTAGAAAAAGCACAACAAGGCGTACGGAGTGAGCGAGCGGTACAAGGCTACACGGTACGTGTTAAGAAAAAAGAAGCTAGCTCGCCGCGGCGGGCTTGTTTTGACTCACCCAGGCTAGGTGCGCTGTGTCACCGCGCTCGCACCAGGAAGAGGATGACGGGACTCATCTGGACTACAACTGGCTGACTGCTGACGTGTACAGTTCAGCCGACGGGGGCGGGGGCGGGCTCCTGCTCAACGAATCACGCTCCTACCTGTGCTTGCGTAATACGAGAGGGACGTGTAAACCTAGCACCATTTTAATAGTGAACGGCTGGAAATGTTCGTATAGAAAGTAAGTTAATGTACTGTATCATAAGTCATTTGTGAGTGTGTAGTTCCCGCCTTGCGCCCGAGCAGCCACATGTGGCATCACAACAGGAGTTTCAGTTTGGACGCGTAGTTTGCACTTCGGCTTATACAATGTTTACAAAAGGAAAGGAAGTATTTGTTAAACAGGAACGGCTCTGGAGCC